>OAMR01000447.1:328959-352501 GCA_900205405.1 Echinochloa crus-galli
TCAACATCTTCTTCGTGGTCTGCATCGCATCGCATCTTCACCTAAGCTAGCAACGGTAAGAGCCTGCATCTCCTCGCCCTCTTCCTTTACGGTGCCATGACCCTGAGGCCTGAGCTGCTGCACGCCGGTGGCCGAGCTTCGCTTTTGCCTTGTGTGCAGTTTGAGACATGTTAGAAATGGAGGCAGTTATATGGGACTTGTTTGCAGTACACTTGGTTCAGTTGATTAGCATTCGGCTCTGGCCAGTGCTGATTCTCTGCTCATCTCGCTTAACAACCTGTGCTCACGTGTGGCAGAGAGGAGCGAGATCAAAGCGCCACCGATCATTCGATCATGTCCGCCGCGAGAGCCGCCGGCGGCGCGCGAGGCTACGACCGCCAGCGGGAGCTGCAGGCGTTCGACGACACCAAGGCCGGCGTGAAGGGCCTCGTGGACGCGGGCGTCACGTCCGTCCCCGCCATCTTCCACCACGCGCCGGACTCGCTCCCCGTGCTAAAGCAGCAGCAGGCGCCCGGCGACGACACCGCGACCATCCCGGTGATCGACCTGTCGTGCGCGCGGCGGGAGGAGCTGGTCCGCGGCGTCACGGCGGCGGCCTCGACGGTGGGGTTCTTCCAGGTGGTCAACCACGGCGTGGCCGGGGAGCTCCTCGCCGAGACGCTGGCGGCGGTGCGCCGGTTCAACGAGGCGCCCGCGGAGGCGAAGCGGCCCTACTACTTCCGGGGCAGCGCCCGCAAGGTGCGGTTCAGCTCCAACTTCGACCTGTTCCAGGCGCCGGCGGCCAACTGGCGCGACACGCTCTTCTGCGACGTCGCGCCGGAGCCGCCGCGGCCGGAGGAGCTCCCCGAGCCCGTTAGGCACGTGATGGTGGAGTTCGGCGGCGCGGCGCGGATGCTGGCGGAGCGGCTGCTGGGGCTCCTGTCGGAGGGCCTTGGTCTTGCACGGGATCGCCTGGGGGAGATGGGCTGCGTCGAGGGCGTTGGCGTGGCGAGCAACTACTACCCGCCGTGCCCGGAGCCGCACCTCACCCTCGGCAGCACCAGGCACACCGACGCGTCGTTCCTCACGGTGCTCCTGCAGGACGGCATGGGCGGCCTCCAGGTGCTTGTCGATCACGGCGACGGTCGCCGGGGCTGGCTGGACGTGCCTCCGTTGCCCGGCGCTCTCGTCATCAACGTCGGCGACCTTCTTCAGGCATCCCTCTCGATCGATTTTCATCGCTCGGTTAATTTGCCTATAATTTTTTGTTACTCCCTTCCAGTCTTATAATTTGCTCTATTTGTTCCATGTCGTGTGCGTTATGCAGCTTGTTAGCAACGGCAAGTTCAGGAGTGTTTGGCACCGGGTTTTGGCGAACACGAGCAGAGACACGGCGAGGGTTTCGGTGGCGGCCTTCTGCAGCACAGACGTGATAAAGTCCACGAGGGTGTACGGCCCCATCGGGGAGCTCACGTCGTCGGACGGCGGCGATCCGCCGCTCTACAGGAGCATCACCATTCACGAGTATATCGCGCACTTCCTCAAGAAAGGCCTGGATGGTCGCCATACGCTTGACCAATTTCTGCTGCAACAGTAGCCGACTCCTCCTGCTATGTGGATATAGTGATTGCTGCGATCACTTCTCATATGAAATTTGGAGTTGTTTGCTGGACAGGATAAAATATAAAGGGTCCACCAAATAAGTAAGAAATTCAACCTGGGGAACACGATTCTGACTTGGAGAAGTAGAATATTATGCAGGTGTTCTTGGTGGATATATATTATGTGCAAAATAGTCTGTAATAATATCACAGTTTCCCACGTGTACGTGCTAAAAAATTGTACAATTTGGCAATCTCTTAAGGTTCATCACCTACATCCCGGGTAAAAAACCATATAGGAATAAAAACCGGCGTGTACCACGAACTACCCTCCCAGTATCCCACGATTCCACGGCCAATTGCATCCAACGAGGCCATGATTCGCTTTTCCTATTCCCCTGTCTACCTTCGTCTCCCTCGGCATCATTGTTCCACAGCCGGGCCGGGAACTGACGGAGATCGTCTCCAACCACTCCAAAACATCCTATATATGGTACTGATTCAGTAAGCCATGCATCGTTCTCAGACGCCATGAAGAAGGAGCTAGCGAGGGACACGGCCCGGCCCAGGGATAGCGATAGGACGAAGTCAAATCATTAATTGATCCCCTATTTTAAATTGTTTATACTTGAATTACATTTCGATTCTTTTCGTTTCGTATACATGACATGGTTGCATCTGACACAATGAAAGAAATACAGGCAGCATCTGTTGTTACGATCGATGTTACAGATTTTTTAAGTGTGTCATCGCCTTTGCAGTTTCACTTAAAGAGGAAAGAAAAGAATATACTGTCCCCTTAATATTATGTCATACACAACATATTTGAATAGAATTTATTGCATATATGACAAAAAAAACTTGCATATTTTCATAAAAATCTTGAGAGGGAAATACTAAATTCATAAATGGCAAATCATTTGTTCGAGCTGTGAACCGCTGGTTTGACTGATGAATGAACTAGTAGACTAATCGGTGCTATCTCTGATCATTCTATGGTGGTTCCACCGCTCTCCTCCTTCTTTTGCTTGTGTATATATAGCAGAGGTCTCTTAGAGCAACTCCAACAGCCTCTGTAAATAGGCTTAGCTCGGTAAAAAAAAATATGACAAAACGCGGTTCCAACAGCCTCGACATCTTCATCCGGTCGCCATCCCGTTCGGCATCCCCACTTCTCCGCTCGGAATCTATACCGAGCGCCAGCGATTCGCCATCCCCTCCCGCAGTCCCGTCCTCCTGCTCCTCGCGCCATCCACCAGCCACGACTCACTGCTGCTCCACCTCACCGCAGCGCCGGGGCCCAGGAAGCACGGCCCGTTGCTCCCGGCCCCGCCACCGCCGCCGGCGTCCTCGCTCCCGCTCGACTCGCTGCTGCAGCAGCGGATGAAGTCGTCGTAGCGGATGGTGCCGTCGGGCGCGACGTCGACCTCGCGGATCCACTGGTCGAACTCGTGGGGCTCGAGCTTCTCGCCGATGGAGGTGAGGACGTGGCGGAGGTCGGCGACGGAGACGGTGCCGGAGGCGTCCTTGTCGAGGACGCGGAAGGCGTCGCGGAGCGGGCGGTCGAAGGGCTCGGGCTTGAGGTGGGCGCGCATGAGGTCGAGGAAGCGCGGGAAGTCGAAGGGAGCCGTGAGCTTCTCCTGCGCGGCGATGTCGCGGAGCTGCGCCTGCGTGGGGTTCCCGCCGAGGGAGCGCATGAGGACGCCCAGCTCCGAGGGGGCGATGCGGCCGTCGCCGTCCGTGTCGAAGAGCGAGAAGGCCTCCCGCATCGAGGCGATCTGGTCCTCGGTGAGGTCCTTGCCGCCCATCGCCGCCGGGGAGGGGAGGCGGGCGCCGAGGTGGGGAGCGAGATGTGGGCAGCCGGCTAGCGACGGGGAGAAGAGGGTGGGGGAGAAGATAAGGTTTGACAGGTGGGGTCCATCGGATGGAGAGTCTAATTTAGAGGATCTTTTGGTTTCCATCCAAAAAATGATGCTTTTCTATATTATATAAAGGAGAAAAAATTCTATATTTAGAGAATATTTTGGAGAGGCTGTTGGAGTTGCTTTTATATGTCTTCTCAAACATAGATAGCACCTCATACTGTAGGTACCATTCAACATTTTTATACACTTGATTCGACAATCCATAAGCCATGATTCAACGTTTCGAATCGCCTGGTTCATATATTTTACAGGGGTGATCGGGTAAGGTGTGTGTGCGCCCTTCCCACCTCACCAAGGTTGCTAACCATTGTGGACGTCATTCAATATTTTCTTGCAACGATTCAATAGTGCGCGAACCCTGCTTCAACATTTCAAATTGCTTGATTCAACATTTACGGAATGGTCGGAAAATGTGCTTGTCCGCTTGCCTCACTCACTTTACCCAGACTATGTGGTTGGTTTATTGGCTGTATATATCCACTTGTGGATATAGAGGCCGGATTTTAATCCTTAATCTAAAAAAAATGTGGTTGGTTTACTCCCTCAACTCATTTTAGCCATTCATCTATAATAGCAAGGATATCAAATGTTGAAAATTCCAATAGCTTTTCACCTTATGGAATATGCATAGGATTTCATCCCATGGATCTGCACTTCAGCAACTCTCGGAGTAGCTGTTCTGAAGCCCTCATTGTGGGGTTGGGTTACTTCGAGGGCGGAGGCAGTGGGTTAGACTGATTTTGGATTGGAGAACCAGACAACACCGTTAACCTCAACCAATAAAATCTATCTGTAATTCATTTGTGCAGAGTAAAAGCATGTCCGAGATAATGGCATCTTGCAGAACTAAGATAGTGTTATGTAAACAATGCAACCAAGCCTGCAAGACTAAGAATGGTTGCGTTTCAATTATGATGTGCATACGCAACAGCTTGTAGATGGAAATGGTCCTCCAATTTTTGAGGTGGACCTAAAATTATATTTCAATTGTAATGGATGTTTGACCTAAAATAAATACACGTATTTGGCAACTTAGAATATAACTTAATTTGGACAAAAGGTGTAAAACACGGTTTAGAGCATCTCCATAGCTCCCCAATAAATCTTTCCCAATAACTAGCTAATAAGGATGTCCCAATAATTATTTTATGGTTATTGGGGGAGATCGGGGGAGTTGCTTTTGTAGCTCCTAAAAATCCCATCCAAATCCAACTATCCTATTGGGACAGCTCTAAGTCTCTAACTTCCCCTTATTTGGGGAGAATTGGAGTGGATTATTGGTTTGTCTCAATAATTATTGGAAAAAAAGAAAATGTATTGAGGTTTTGCTGGAATACTATTTTTTCACCAACTTCAATGCGGTAGGCTGATTGGGGAATGTGGATCTGCTGGAGATGCTATTAATCCACACTTGATTGGTGCAAACGTATTGCTCCAACAAATCTCCCAATCCTCCTATTTTTCTTAATTAGGTTGAATCAATAATCCACCATAACTCACCCTAAATAGAGAGGTTGAAACTCCTATAATATAATAGTTGGTTTGGAATGAAATTATTGACAAACCGTAAAAAACAACTCCTCAATAATCATAAAATTGATATTTTGTGGTCATCTATACAACCTATATAGATCATCCCCACTAAAATGTTCTCTCAAGGTGAACACATCATCATCCATTATGGCAGATTATCCACACTAAAAGAGTTCTTTCAACATGCAAGCTATCCACATCATCATCCACTAGGGTTATCAATTCTTCTATCGATTTTCTGCGGCTAATAGCATCCATGCATTTAGTTAAAGAGATAGACGACGCAGTCATCTACATCATTAGGTCTTTACAAATTATTTTTATAATGCTATTTTGTCTAATAATATGTACAAATATAATCACTATTATTGTTTCAGTGATAAAGTAGCTGCAAAAGCTCTCTCACATCTCGCAGCAACGCGCGGGGAATCACCTAGTATTAATTTATTATTAGGCCTTTTGCATGGTTATAAATGGTGCTAGAATTTTTTTGACTCCACGGCCCAAAATGTTCACTCTTAGCATCTCCAGAAATACCAAAAAATAGTTTCTAATTGAAAACTAGTATTAGAACCTTGTAAAAAATCTCTACCTAATTATAAAGCAAGGATTGATTCAGCGGTACGTCATAAATTTGCAATAAAGACCCTAACATTTTCTTATTTTAACCCGCGGTCCTTTTTGCAATAATAGTAAAATATTATGCAGGTGCGGTGGTGTTGTCTCAATGTCCCAATCCGACCAATCTACTTTATTTGTTTAGCTGAGTTTGAGTTCAGCGTGGGTTGATATCCCAATCCAACTCATCTATGTATTTGCTGTTTTTAGTTTTCTTTTTGTTTCTTGTGATTATGGCCTTCTAAAGACATAATGTTGTATTTTCTGTATTGTAGTAGAAACGCACACGTCATGGACATATATGAGTTGGATGAGTTCAAAAGGTATATATAGTTGAGTTTATCCGGTGCATTTAACTTCTATATTTTTCAAGGTCATCTCCTGTTCGGTTGGATGGTTTCCAGCTAGCCAACAGTGTTTTTTCTCAACAGAAACCAGCACCAGCTATCAGCCACCAACCAGCCAACAGTGTTTTTCTCTCAGCAAAAATCAACACCAGCCATCAGCCGATAACGAATCATGCATACAAGCCAAATTTTGAAAGCCTGGCTAGCTTCAAAGTTCAAATTAGACCGTAAGACTGACATGTGAAGCACAAGTTGACCGGTGCCATACTCTGTTCAGATCTCAGAACGGTGATAATTAACTAGTGATATAAGTAAAATACATTTCAAAATACTGAACTTGCACCGAACTCTCACCTAAGGCCAGTCTAAGTGGGAAGGTTATGGGAGTGTTATAAACATTAAATTTGATAACATGTACCAATAGTATTATTAGAGAGAAAAGAGGAGGGTCATGAAATATGAGAGGAGGGTCATCACCATGACCCTCCACGGGCACAGTTTTTAAGATTCCAGTCTAGGTAACTGTGTCGATGACCCTCCACTGAGACTAGCCTAAATTCAGTGGCAGATCAAAAAGGGTAGCCCCCTACCGCTGCCTAGCCGAACGTTTCTGGAGGTTGAAGATGAAGGGAAAAAGTCACATTTACCTCTCTGGATACTGAACCGAATTCGCGAAACCACCCTGGACTCAAAAACCGTCCGTTCAGACTCCCTCAGTTCCCGAAACCGGACACATGACCTCCCTGAGCTGTTTTGACCCTAGTTTTGTCCGACGTGACATGTCACGGGCCCACATGTCGCCGGCTCGGGCCACCAGCAGGGCGCGCTTCATGTCCAGCACCTGCCGCGCTGTCGTGAACCTGTAGTAGGCGCCGATGTCCCCCGCGCTTACCCGCAACACGGTGGCGCGGTCCTCGTACTTGGCCACCGCGCCCAGGAGGCGGAGCTGCCTGTGGTCGGCGTCAGCGTCGAAGTCAAACATCCACGCGACCAGGGCGGCGCGCGCCGCCGGGTCCACGCGGTCGCCGCCGTAGTGCTCGGCATCGAGGTAGTTCGGCGAGGGCCGCTACCCGGCATCGGCCTCCATGGCGTGGAGGTTGGCGTTGATGTCGCTGGTGTAGGCTCCGAGGGTCGCGGCAGACCTGTCGTCGTAGGACGAGGCTGGGGGCGACGGCGGTGACGCGGTCGGCTGGATGACCTGGGCGTCGACGGCAGCCGCTTACAGCTCGTTCGCTGCTTGCGCCCCGCGCCGCTACCGCCGTGGTCAACTCGGTCCTCAGCGCATTGCCGCTGCCGCACGCCGTGCGCTTCGTTCCGCCGTTGAAGCTTGCCACCGCCGCGGCGTGTGTTTTATCCTACCTGACATGTGGGCCCGCGACACGTAAGCGCCACATCGGACAAAGCCATGGTCAAAACAGCTCGGGGAGGTCATATGTCCGGTTTTGGGAACTGAGGGAGTCTGAACGGACAGTTTTTGAGTCCAAGGTGGTTTCACGAACTTGGTTCAGTATCCAGGGAGGTAAATAGGACGTTTTCCAAGATGAAGGGGGGAATTGCCACTTGGGCAAGCAACTCAGTGGGCTGACCGCGTTTGGGCTTCACGAAGTGAAAGAAAAGGCTTTCCTTCGGCCCAGTTCAACAAGACAATGCCTGGAGATGTAAGTTTAATGATTCTAACCGGTAGAATGAATCAGACCTAAAGAAAAGACCTCCGATAAATAAGGATGAAATTTTGATGATGTTTTGTGCACTAGTATTTACAAGTTGAGTGATTCAGATGAGAAATTGGTAAGTCTAGTGTCTAGTTATGATTTTACTCTGTTACATCATGTATGGAACGAGCATAACTGAGATTGTCGGAGAAGAGCGGAAGAGAAGCGGTGGTGAGTAGCAGGTGGCCGCAGGTAGGCCATGTCCCAGAGAAACGTGACGAGGATCAAGGCGAGGATGAGCAGCGTGGCCAGCATCTTGAAGAGATTGAGCCAGGGCGTGCGCGAGAGCAGCAGCTTCTGGCACGGGATGGGCCGCGGACCCAGCAGCACGCCGAGGAGCCCCTTCAGCCCGAGCCGCGCCCATATGGGCCTCGCGAGCACCATGGGCCACCAGGTGGTGCCCGGGTGCGCGAAGACCACGGACACGCACGCCATGGCGCACACGGCGGCGTTCAGGTTCCCGGCGACGAGGATCCCGGTCCCCGGCGGGCTGAGCGTCAGGTGCACGCCGAAGGCGAAGGTGGCGATGACGAGCAGGACGCCGACGTGGAGCAGGTTGGAGGACCAGACGTGGTAGCGGCTCCGGTACCTGGGGTGCACGGTGGTGAGCCCCGCGTACATGAGCAGGCACGTCGCCACCGTCGAGCACATGAACGCCAGGGCGTTGGACAGGATGAACGCCCAGAACGCCGGCCTCTCCGCGGCGTCGGCGGCGGCCCCGGGCACGGCGAAGGGCGCCGCGAACGTCACCGTCGCGATCAGCACGGACCCGATGGCGCGGTTCTGCGTCAGGTTGGTGAACTTGCTGAGCTCCCGCTCGGAGCCCCCGACGCCGGTGCGCCTGTCCAGGTCCTCGTCGCGCCGCCGCGGGCTGCGGTGGGCGCCGCACCACACCAGGCACTGCGCGATCAGGACCTCCGGGTTCATCGGGTACGTGTACCCGTGGTCGAGCTCGTTGATGGCCACGTCGAGCGGCGTCGCGCCGCCGTTGTTCATGACGCTCAGGTTCACATTCACGTCCTGCATCAGAAGCATGGCCATCCGGTCGCAGCCGTGCCGCACCGCCAGGTGCAGCGGCGTGTTCCCGGCACCGTCCCGCGCGTTCATCATCCTCCCGAACCTCGGGTTCCTGCACACGTGCTGCACCACCTTCTCCTTGCCGTGCTCGATGGCGCAGTGCAGGACGTTCCGGCCCCGGTTGTCCAGCAGCTCATCGCTGTTGGGGCACGTCTCCATGAGCAGCTCGATGACGTCGATCTTGCCCATCTTCGCGGCGGTGTGCACCGGGAAGAGCCCGTCCACGTCCCGGATGTACGCCAGCGAAGGGTCCCCCAGCACCAGTAGCTTCACTACTTGGATCTTCCCAGCCGAGGCCGCGTGGTGGAGGGCAGTGTTCCCAGAGTTGTCCACCTTCTTCGCGAGCGTCGGCTCCCAGCGCCACAGTGACTTGGTCATTTCTTGAAATATTCAAGTTCCATGCGAGATGCAACACATCAGGAACCACACATATATATAGCAAAAGTATGAAAAGTGCCAGAGATGAAGATTCAGATCGAGTTTTACCTTCACTGACAAGGACGGCCGCGTGCAGGGCGGTCTGTCCATCGGGTCCGACGTAGTAGGCCGGCGATTTCACCCCATCAGGATGAGAGCCTCCGATCAGGACGTCGACCATGTCGGCGCGGCCCAAGGCGGCCGCCAGGTAGAGCGGGGAGAAGCCCTTCCCGTCCACCACCGCAGCCAGCCCAGCGTCGGCGGACACGAGCTTCTCCAGGACGGCCTCATGGCCGTTCCTGATGGCCTCGTGCATCGCCGTCGCACCCTCCGAGTTCCTCGCCCTCAGCATGGGCTCCTCGTCGCCGGCTTCCAACCCCGCCGCCGCCGCCGCCGCTGGGGCGGCATGGTCGATGAGGTAGCGCACCACGTCGACGTGGCCGGCCCGCGCCGCGCAGATCAGGGGCGTGTTGCGCAGGTTGTTCCTGGACCTGATGAGCGAGGCGTCCACGTGGCACATGATGCGGACGAGCTCCATGTGTCCGCGGCCGGCGGCGGTGTGGAGCGCCGTGTCCCCCTCCGAGGTGACGCCTTTCAGGCAGCTGATCCGGCTGCCTTCCTGGTGAGCAGCTTCGACGAGCTGCTTGCCACTATCGTCGTCACTGCTCAAACCGAGAACCTGTTCTAGGAGCGCCTTGTCGCCGGTCGCGGCAGCTCTGAGCAGCTCATGGTTCATCGTGTGTGGTGTGTGCCGTGGGGCTACCCCTGCTGAAGGTGGCATCACCATGGTGTGCTTTCGATGCTCCTACAGTGATTTCTGATACTTGAGTTGGCACTCTAAGCGAACCCTCCTGCATACATATACATAGATGTACGGAGTATATGAGGGTATTACACGGTAATTTACTGCACCCCCATCTGAAAGAAGAGTCAAACACACAACCGCGTAAGTGTGGCCCAATCAAAACGTCAACAACATTTTCTTTTTGGCTAAAGCTATAGATAAAGCATATAAATGGAGAAAAAAACTTGGATGTCAGCATCAAAAATGCAGACAAAAACGAGGACTAAATTTGGACTCTGCGACAATCAAAAGCGCAGGACGCTGCAACCCGGAGTAGCAAAGTTTCAGGATGTAATGTAAGCGATGCGAGTCGTTCTGGATGTGATTATGAATGGTTACTGATATGAAAGGCTTATGAAGTTGCATGGAATTTTAGTCACAAGCATGCTACATACATCGATTGCAATCGACTTTAGTAGTAGTTTAGTATGCTCTCCAAGTACCCTCTCAGACGCGTCGCGGACTCGCGGGCACTCAAAAGTCATCGTACTATTGAACAAGAGCATATCCAGGGGGGTGTTTAGTTCCATGAAAGAGGTAAAAAGTAGGGTGAAAATATCACACCGGACACTGTAGCACGCTGTATCACTTTTCGTTTGTTTGTGGTAAACATTGTCCTACCATGACCTAACTAGGCTCAAAAGATTTGTCTCGTCGTGTACATCAAAACCATGCAACTAGTTTTTTAATTTACCCACATTTAGTACTCCATGCATGAGGAGAGAGATTTGATGTGATAGATGGATAGTGATGTTTGAGTGTCCGTGTGATATTTTCACCCTACTTTTTACCTCTTTCATGGAACTAAACACCCCCCTGGATATGCTCTTGTTCAATAGTACGATGACTTTTGAGTGCCCGCGAGTCCGCGACGCGTCTGAGAGGGTACTTGGAGAGCATACTAAACTACTACTAAAGCCGGGAGTACCATGGCCCATGATCCAAGAAACGCCAGTATCCAGACAGCAAGTGCCAAGTGTCTCTACCTTGCAAACTTGATTTCCTCCCGAGTTCTCCTATTTCACATGCCCAAATTTCCATGGCATTTCCATGTCGTTGGAGGACACTGACTGGCTCACCGTGTCCCATTGGAAATGGAATGGAGATGATCGGTTAGCCGCGTAACATTCCCATTCCTCGCAATTTCGCTACTGTCAATGTCCAGACGGTGTTCGTGCTCGGTTGTGACGCGGACGACAGAGCCAGCTTTCAAGTCCTCTACACGGCAGGGTGGTTGGCTTTGTCTGTCTCATCTGGGATGCGAGTATGCGACACAGCGCCAGTGCACTTCCCCGGCCATGTCATTTACCGGTAAAGAAATGGAATGACGACAAAGCACTGCTCGTCGCATCATTAGTAAATGCAAAAAATATCGCTAACAAACTTGCATTTGAGCTCTCTCCTCCATTTCTTCTAGTTATTTGCATTGAGCATCGGACAGACACAGGACGATCATGACATCTGCATCTTAATATTCACCCGCGCGCGTCACACTTTGAATGTAATACTAGATTACCCCTTTTTTTTTCGCGAGGAGACTAGATTACTTAGGACTGCTAGCCTAGCTAATTTATTCAGTACTTTCACTCTCATGCATACTAGGGCCCTGTTTAGTTCCCCGTCCCATAACTAAACTTCTAAAAATTCTCTCTTCAAACTTCACTTTTCACGTAGCACTTTTTGTTTGTTTGTGGTAAACATTGTCCTACCATGACCTAACTAGGCTCAAAAGATTCGTCTCGTCGTGTACATCAAAACCATGCAATTAGTTTTTTTATTTATCCACGTTTAGTGCTCCATGTATGAGGAGAGAGATTTGATGTGATAGGTGAAAAGTGAAGTTTGAAGAGAGAATTTTTAGAAGTTTAGTTATGGGACGGGGAACTAAACAGGGCCCTAGTATGCATGAGAGTGAAAGTACTGAATAAATTAGCTAGGCTAGCAGTCCTAAGTAATCTAGTCTCCTCGCGAAAAAAAAAGGGGTAATCTAGTATTACATTCAAAGTGTGACGCGCGCGGGTGAATATTAAGATGCAGATGTCATGATCGTCCTGTGTCTGTCCGATGCTCAATGCAAATAACTAGAAGAAATGGAGGAGAGAGCTCAAATGCAAGTTTGTTAGCGATATTTTTTGCATTTACTAATGATGCGACGAGCAGTGCTTTGTCGTCATTCCATTTCTTTACCGGTAAATGACATGGCCGGGGAAGTGCACTGGCGCTGTGTCGCATACTCGCATCCCAGATGAGACAGACAAAGCCAACCACCCTGCCGTGTAGAGGACTTGAAAGCTGGCTCTGTCGTCCGCGTCACAACCGAGCACGAACACCGTCTGGACATTGACAGTAGCGAAATTGCGAGGAATGGGAATGTTACGCGGCTAACCGATCATCTCCATTCCATTTCCAATGGGACACGGTGAGCCAGTCAGTGTCCTCCAACGACATGGAAATGCCATGGAAATTTGGGCATGTGAAATAGGAGAACTCGGGAGGAAATCAAGTTTGCAAGGTAGAGACACTTGGCACTTGCTGTCTGGATACTGGCGTTTCTTGGATCATGGGCCATGGTACTCCCGGGATCTGACGAAAGCCCATGTGCTTGCATGCTCGCAGCCAATTGAATATGTAATGGCCTAGTAGACATCTAAAACTCTTCTCGAAGCATACATGACCATCCTTATGAGTTGTGTTCATTTGAATTTGAAATCAAACAAAAGCATTGAATTTAAATACATGATTTGCGAGGCAACTTGAATTTTCATCACGACATGCTTATTCGACTAGTTTAGAGATGGTTTTTTATTTAAAAAAATGACCCTTATATAAATTAATTTGAACAAATATAAAAATATCTCACATGTGTGTTCCATTTGTTTGTTCTAAACCTTGGAATCCTCCAACTCGAGTTAATGTTGGGTTTTCATATGGGCGGAATGTAGCTTAGACCCTGTTTGATCCACCAGCTAAAGTTTAGCTGCTAGGGATCCAAACGGGAGCAGCTAAAACTCAGCTAAACTTTAATTGCATGTCAAAAAGTACACGATTCCTTTATCTGGTGTGAACCTAGCCAAACACAACTAAATGAGTTTAAAGACCAAAAATACCCCCACCTATTTATGGAAATTTCCCACCATCACATGATTCTGTCCATAATTAATGAAGGGTAGGATAGTTCAATTAATTCAATTAGCTGATGGATTCCCAGCTAAAGTTTAGCCAGTTACTCTTTAGCTAGCTAAAATAAACCACTACAAATTAGCTAGCTATTTTTTAGTTGGGGTGTATCCAAACAGGGCCTAAGCCGGTTATGTACCTTTTGGTTTAACTTGCCCACCTGAGCTCCTGGACTTAACCTGAGTACTTGCACTTTTATATTTTTTTTAGAAATAAATCAGCACCATCCTTCAGTGGTAGGTAGCGTTCCCATCAACATCGAGATGCTATGACTTTGTCAATCCCAAGATACATTAACCCCATATGTTGGTTTGCATGCAGTTATGAGTGAGTGTAAACATTCGTGTCCTTACTTGTGTTTCCCAAAAATACAAAAAAGTAAGGAAAATAAAGTAAATAGCTTCGGATCATTGGGGTATGATTTGTGTGCATTATTGGTGTTTCAAATAAGAATGTAAGAAAAATGAACAAGAAATCAAACAAAGTAAAAGGAGAGTAGAGTTTCACATAAAATAAATAGCTTTGGATCATAGGGCTAGGATTTACATGCATCGTTTGCATTTCCCATATATGCAAGCACACATAATACCATTGTAACATTTCACCAAGGAATATTATAGATGTTGTCTTGCGAGAAATGGCGCCATCTCTTCCTTATGTTGCGAGTAATTTTACTACACAGTAAGTGTTTTTTAGGTGAACTTGTTTTAATTCTAGCATCTTGTTCAAGCTTAATTTTTAAGAACAGGTCTAATGTTTATTTTTAGGTTTTCGTAATTCTAATAAAGAAACTCATAATATATTCAAGACTTGCAACTTATGTTAAAAATTTCTAGGGCACGTATCCTTGTGATGATTCTATATTGTGCAAAATGGTTCTCTATTCAAATGTGTGTTAAATCGTGGCATGCTAAATGGTGAGAATATGCTAGCTCTCATCTTCATGAACAGCTAGCTGGTGAATCAAACCAAATATGGTTTAACATTTTCTCAGATATTACACAAGTACAATTTGATCCCCAAGTTTCAAATGTGCATTCGATGGCCATGATGGTGCTTGTTTTTGCCGAGAGAAAAACACTGCTGGCTGATTGGTGGCTGGTGCTGGTTTTTGCTGAGAGAAAAACACTACTGGCTGGTGGCTGATAATCCAAACGAAGATTGATGCCACTTACAATTTGGTCCTTCAGGAATGGTTTGGCTTAATAACTGATATAGAGTGATGGAACGTACAATTTGATTATTGAGAAGTTTTGACACAATAACTGATCAATTTAACTTTTAAGTATGAGTAGTGTTCCTCTTAACTATGATGGGTTAACACGTTTCCTATATATTTCTTCACATTTTACCTTATTTTAATGTAGTGATGAGTAGAATGGACAGCACATCACAATGAAATGGAATAGTGGCCACAATTTTCATGTTTCCAATTTATTCATGAAATGGCACCATTTTAACATTTCAGATATCATTTGCTTCATTAGATTACTAGAATTAGGTGTATTTTGTTTTCTAGCGCATCTCTTTAATATGAACAGAATATCATTACAAACCCAACAACTATTGTGTGCCTACACAAGCTAGCTAGCAATATATTTTTGAAGTTCATGGATACTAATAATTTGTGAAAGGTATATCATTAGGATTTTTTATATGATTGATGTCTGTATATATTGCTGATGTTTCCATTGTATATTTCTCTATTAAATCAGGCTATTGTGCAAAAATATTCTTATTTTTTCTTTTACAGTGTCTTTTTACATTTTAGGACATGTTTATTTTTAATTTAGCTCACAACCAAAAGATTAAGGCAAAGAACTAAATTAATAATTGGAAAGATTATACGGGACCATGCATTATAATCCTAGATAGTGGTGAATTAAAAGTAGTTACTCCCTCCGGTTTGGTAAAAGAAGTCGTTTAGGACAGCGACACGGTCACCAAAGCACAACTTTGACTTCTCTTTTCTATAAAAATATTTCTTAAAAAGTTATATATATATACTTTTATGAAAGTAATTTTCAATACCAATCTATTTATATAATTTTTACAATCTCAAACTCAACGACTTAAATGTTATTCATGATTTATATTCCAATGTTTGACTCAAACCTTGTCCAAAACGACTTCTTTTACCAAACCGGAGGGAGTATTTTAGTTGTTTGGCTGTGGCAGACGTGAGTAATTTAGAAACACATTGAAGATACTTGGGTTAGGATGCTTATAATGTTTTCTAATCATCAGGTCCTAAAGGCACTATGGGCCAGAGATTGTTTGTCATAATGGCATCATAGTTAATAAAGCATACATTGAGTATATTTTAGGTTAGATTTTTTAGAATGGCAAAGCAGAACAGATTTTTTATAGGAAATCCAAACAATTTTAGAATTACTCAAGATGGTCTGGTGTTTTGTTTTAATCTGAAAATGTCTAGTATTAATATATTTCCTTGTTAAATCTCATCTAAGGATTAATATGGAGGCTCTAAAAGGAGTCTTCAATTAGTAACATAGTAAGATATGAAGATGTGTCCCATACCGTTGCAAACGAAAGCCTCTGCGTGTTCTGCATCTGCAAGATTCAGAATACAGTGGATGACACTATGCTTAAATGTTTTTACAAAGAGGATGGCATTTCAATGAATGAAGCGATGAAATATGAATATTTGATTATAGACTAGTTCAGGAAGTGAAAACAATCTGTTAAACAGTGCCAAACAGAGTATCAAATTTTTATTACATTCTTTCTATCTCACATGTATACCCCTTGACCCTTCATATGCGTGATCTGCACATGTATATATGATCTATATATAAATTACTCCTGAACATGATCTCAAAACCTGAAAAAAAAAAAGAATGCATAAAACAATCCCAAGCACGGTAAGATTCAACAGACGAGTTAAAATTACGGCCTGCAGAGAGCTGCTTCCAGTCCTTGACAGGCCAACGCACTGCTCCACACATCATCACCGCCGGAGATGCCGCCGTGGAGGCTCATGGCGTCGTCCGGCAGCGGATCGAACGGCTCGTACTTGGCCCCCGGATGCCACGTCGACGGCAGGACCAGATCGCCACCGTCCGTTGGCAACCCCAGCGAGTCGTAGCAGCTCTGGTCCACGCTGAAGCCGAGCTCCGCAAGCACCTCCGCGCGCTCGTCGGAGCACAGCGCCGCGGCCGTTCTGGGATCCTGCAGGCTCGCCGGAGCGGACAGCTCGCCGAACCCGTCTTGCCTCGCGAAGGGGTGGTGATGGTGATGGTGATCATCAGGCGGTGGGACGTTGGGGCTCATGTCACTTGATGACGACCCACTCAAGGTGTCGAGAGATTCCGGCAGGATGGCGCACTGCTCGTGCTCGACCGCCACCGGCTGCTGGTTCAAGAACTTGGCGTACAGCAACGCAAGGTCGATCTGGGTGGATCCCTCCACCACGGCCGGCTTGTCGGCGGCGTCCATCGGCTGGCACGGGCCGGCCGGGCTGCCGAGCACCATGCCGTCCAGGAGCAGGTCCGGCCGCAGCGTGGCGGGGAACGACGACGACGACGACGACGACGACCAGCGCGAGAACGCCGCCGCCGCCACGCCACCGGCGGCGGCCGACGCTGTCGCGGTGAGAAGACAACATCTATCCGCGTGGCGACGACCGACGCTAGCTGCGGTGGTGGTGGCGCGGGAGGATCTGTCAGCGGGATGAGGAGAGCTTCATCTGTCAGAGGAGATCGAGTGGATTGGTCGCGGTATATATACGTGGGGGCGGCACGGCAACAGGAGTACAGGACGAGTGAGTGGTTTCCCTTGTTTCTCCGGTTGGTGGTGGTGGTGCATGTGAATGCGATCGAGCTAGCCTGTGCTACTGATCGGCACGGATGAGTCCAAGCTGTGGCTGAAAGTATCAAAAGAAAAAAAACTGTGGCTGTGGATTGGAGTTGGAGACACGAGTGAGTGACCTGTGCCGCTGTGCGGCGTGAAACGGAAAAACGGGCAATCAAAAGGTACCAGCCCCCAACAACCAGTGTCTGTGCAGTCCCTTTAGGCCTTTCAGTGGCTACAGCGATGCAAAGATCGCGTAAATAGAGCCATACGAGACGGTAACAGCCATGCAGGCACAGTGCGACCCGGCCCATATATTGATGGGAATGTAGAAAAACTCAGGTTAAAAGAGAGCCTGAGCTGGAGGTTTAAATTGGCGAGCGCTTGCTAAGTCGATCGGCATCAGGTCACGATCACTAGGGTTTTAATATCTCGCGACTTTGGAGGAACCAGAACACTGTCACATCGCATCTCTCGCCCTGCGTACCTACTTGCATGTACGTATTAAGATACTTCCATGGTACGTACACAGTACACTCGTATGTATGCAGATGGATCGGATACTACAGTACAAGCTAGCGTACGTATGTGATGTGTGCATGATTGGTGAGATTTGGCGCTGTTCAGTGTGAATTGAATATACTCCAAAACCGAAGCACGCAATGCCACGGTGCACATGGTGCACGCTGGCCGCTGTCATCGTCGCTCGCCGGCATGAGCTCGGCAGCCAGGTCGAGTACGTTCGTAATCCGTAGCAGCCTAGGATCGGAGGGCAGGTCGTCGTCGTCGTGTGGTCCAGGCCGCGGCGTTACACGTACGTACGTGAGGTACGGGGACTCGGGAAGTCGATTGCTATATATCGTCGGTATCGACGGCGTCGTACGTTCTCGTAGCTGCTATCGGTTGGGTCGCCGGCCGGCCGGCGTCGTGAAGAGCGTTCATTCGGGTGTCCCAACATGAGGCGTGATGCGTGCCTACGATGCACCCCACACGGTTGCGCATCGGGACGCAGCGCTTTTATAATCCCCAGCAGCCCGCGCGTCACTCATTGGATCGGCCACACCTACATATGTGTGCCCGATCTGGGCAACTGACGACGTCAGCTCATGATTCTATCAACAGTTCAGCGCTCCAGCTCGACGGCGTCAGCGACATTTTGCTTCTCAGTTTGCAGCTAAATAAGCGCCTAGCCATGTCATTGCTGCCCCTCTGCCACTAATTCCAATACACGGTACCCAAAAGCTGGCCATGCGCCCCCCATGCATGCTGCCTAAACGACGCTGAGGGCGCCCATCGCATGCCGCAGTAGTATATACTACGGGGAGGGGCACTCAGACCATGTACGTACGTGTGTTCATGGACGTTGACACAGTTGCGTACCAATCGTGCTCATATACATGTTGACCACTGCACGCAATGCGAAGTATACAAATGCCAAAATGATACATGTTCAAGTGTCGCACACAAATAAAAGTTGTCAAGGTCCATCAATCATCCGACGCATGTACGTACGGCCGAACCCGACCCCGCCACACCCACCAAGCAGAGGCAGCACGTGCATGCAGTGCCTGCCGGGTCTCGCTCACCTCGCGCGCAGGACACGCCAATAAGCCAACCTAGCTGCACAGTGCACGCAGCACTGCACGCCCGGGCCATCCGTGTCAAACAAACAAACCAAACCGGCCGTACGTACCTGCCCGTCCCCCGGCCACCGACGAGGCGACGACCCCGGCCCCCGCGCGCGCGTACGTACGTCGAATACCTCCGCCGCTGCCGCCACGCGAGCAGCTCTAATGAAGCCAGGCCAGTAGTACATCGATCTCGACCGGTCCATACGCCGACGCACCCAAGCGTCCTGCCTTCGATTCGCGCGAGGGCGGCCCATCAATAGCCGTACGTGCGCGCGCCCGAAACGTCCTGCCTCCTCCGACGATCCTACCGCCGCACGGGGCACGGGCACGGCGGCACCCCCCGCGCGCGCGCGACCTCGATCTCGCGACTCGCGAACGGCCGTGCCACGCCGCGGGGCTTTCATGGCCCCGGCCCGATCCGACGACATGGCCGGTACGTACGTACGTACGGCCGGAGGAAGGGGCCGGGGCGCGCCCTGCTTCTGCCTGCCTGTCCCCGCGCCCGGCCGGCCGATGGACACGCGACGCGTCCCGATCGGCCACCGGCCGGCGACAGCGACGACGTGCGTGCGCCCTGTGCGCTGCGTCCCCCGATCCGGCCCTGCTGCTGGTGGAAAGATCAGCGCGCGCGGCCGAGTATTAACTCCGGGAGAGCGACCGGCGGCAACGGAATCACATGGGCATGCAGTCGCGGGCCGCGTGACTGCGCCGGCCGGCCATGGACCGTCCAACCGCCGCGCGGATCGGGTAAACCAACGATCGCGGCCGGGGGAGGTGTTGACCCGGCTGTGCACGGGACGTTTCCGATCGACCTCGGGGTTACACGGATTGGATTAGGTCTAGCCACTGCCACGCCACTCCACGCCTCCTCCGTGCCCGTGTCCGGATCCCCGGGACGGGTCGGCATCGATCGCCTGCTGTAACTGTGTACCTTGAGACGGAAAGGCTGGGTGCACCCTCGCACGGTTGCGCCACTGCTCAACCGTTGCGACGTGGTCCGGGCATCAAGGGGAGCCGTGACAGCGTGGGCCCGGCCCATGCGCCGATCCGTTTGCCGCGACCACAACAGCGCGAACACGTCGTCGTCCATGGTACTCCGCGCGCTATGGGGCTTGATGCAAACTAGATGGGCCCTTGGAGGCTTGGACTGTTCACCACGTGTGGGCCTGCTGTGCTTTCAGCCATTTACTGGACTGCTGCGGCTGGTTCCTCTTCCTGTTCCTGTTTGAAAAAGGACTGTTATTAAATAAATGTTTGTACAAGCTCGTATTCTCTCCCAAAAAAAACTTAATTTAAGTTGCATTCTCTCCCAAAAAATTAATTTAAGATCCATTCTCTCACCAGAAAAAATATTTCGTTAAAAAACACTATCCAAATAAGCTGCAATGTTGACTTGAAGTGTTTTATACGAAATTCGTAGGAGTAAAAATAATTGACATTTGACCAAAAACCTCACGAAACATGGGGGGAGCAGTGCCTAAACACGTACGCAGGCGAGTACACGATTGATGTTTCAACGATTCTGTCTGACGCCGAACTGTTCATGGCATCGTTCGGATGGTACGAGCTGTTTCCATGAAGATACCAGTCCGCGGCATCTGATTTGCTGAATGTACGCTGGTTCGTATCTGCATCACATACTGCAGTTCACGTCATATTTGGTGTTCCCGTGCGTGCGAGTGCGGCTGAGAACAAGTCAAAGCACTAAATTATTAGCGTCGTGGGGTGGTCTTGGATTCACATAACCCACATCAAAATCATTGCAAACATGTCGTCGGTTATACGGTGCGCCTGTTCCATCCAAGTTGAATACTGGTACCAGCAGCTTCTAGTCTTCTCCGTGTGCTGAAACATGACAGTGTGAAGCGCAGCAAACAGTACTGTTTTTTAGGAACCTACGGAGGGCCACGGGCCCATCTCAAACATTATATTTCATTAAAGGTGTCACGAACACGAGGCAAGCGCAGCGCCTCAGAAAAGAGTACATGAGGAGGAGAGGCAGAAGGGGCAGTCATTCTCTCGTCAACACCTCCAAGGAGGATAGCGGCACCCGAGGGCGTCACCGTCAACAGCACCGGTACAGTGCCGAGCAAGAATTTCTTGACCACGCAATGCGAAGTATATATATGCCAAGATGATACGTACGTGTTCAAGTGTCGCACACAAGCAAAAAAAAGTTGCCAAGGTCGATCAATAATCATCCGACGCATGTACACCCGCCAAGCAGAAGCAGCAGGTGCAGTGCCGGGTCTCGCTCACCTGGCGCGCAGGACACGCCAATAAGCCAACCTGCACAGTACACGCAGCACGCCCAGCCCATCCGTCAAACAAACAAACCAAACCGACCGTACCTGCCCGCCCCCCGGCCACCGACGACCCCCCTGCGCGCGCGTACGTCGATCGAATACCTCGCCGCCACGCGACCCGCCCGGGGCACCGAGCAGCTCTCGTGAAGCCAGTAGTACATCGATCTCGACCGGTCCATACGCCGACGCAGCAGCCCGTCCTGTCTTCGATTCGCGCGAGGGCGGCCCATCAATAGCCGTGCATGCGCGCGCGCCCGACCCGGCCGAACGACGCGCCCGAAACGTCCTGGCTCCTCCGATCCTACCACCGGCCGGCCGCACGGCGGCACCCCCCACGCGCGCGACTCGCGAACGGCCGTGCCATGCCGCGGGGCTTTCATGGCCCCCCGATCCGACGACGTGGCGGGTACTATACTGTACGTACGTACGGCCGGAGGGGGCGCTGGTCCTGCCTGTCCCCCGCGCCCGGCCGGCCGATGGACACGCGACGCGTCCCGATCGGCCACCGGCCGGCGACAGCGACGTGTGCGCTGCATCCTCCAGCCCCTGCTGGTGGAAAGATCAGCGCGCGGGGATCGGAGAAGAGATATTGGGATCAGAGTTCCCATATCTTAGTCTCATTGGAGCACTTATGTATCTTGCAAACAGTACCAGACCATATATTGCTTTTGCAATAAATCTGTTAGCAAGAAATAGTGCTGCTCCAACAAAACGCCATTGGGTCAGGGGTAAACAAGTTCTTAGATACCTGATTGGCACAAAGGACTTGGGCTTATTTTATCAGAAGAACCAAGATCCTGCTTTGGTTGGATATACAGATCCTGGCTATATGTCTGATCCCCACAATGCCAGATCATAGAAAGGTTTTGTATTCCTATATGGAGGAACAGCCATTTCATGGAAATCGTCTAAACATACATTAGTGGGTACCTCCACAAATCATTCTGAAATTATTGCACTATACGAGGCCTCACGTGAATGTGTGTGGCTACGCAGAATGATCAACCACATTGAGCAATCGTGTGGGATTGGTCCTATGGAATTACCAACCATTATCTATGAAGATAATGCTGCTTGTGTTACACAGATGCAAATAGGATATATAAAGAGCAACATTACGAAACATATTGCTCCTAAATTATTTTATCCCCATGAGCTTCAGCAACAGGGGGAGATAAACATCTTGCAAACCAAATCTTGTGATAACCTCGCAGATTTATTCACTAAATCTCTCCTTGCCTCCACATTTGAAAAATGTGTTTTTCCCCATAGGGGTTTTTTGAGAGGAATAATAGACATAAATCACTCCTTGGATTTATGAGAATTCATAATAGAATAATCACAATTCAAGAATATCCCTCTTTTTCCCACAGGGTTTTTGAGGTGTAAATAAATATTGATCTAAAGGTTGGATTCGATCGAGGGGGAGTGTTACGAATAAATTATTTATAGTGATCTCATCTACCAATACTCCAGTCATTGCATGCTGGTTACTGCCCGTGTGTGCATATGCAGTTGCTAATACGCGCCCGCTCCTGGGCAGTTGTCCCTTCCCCGCGCCCCCTCGCGTTGGAAGAACTGATACCAGCAACTGCTACTCAATCCTACCCTATATATATACTATTAATTGATCAATAAAGAATATACAGAGTTCATTTGCTTCTACTGTTCATCTACTTTACATTATACTCTAACAAATTAGAAACGGGATTGATTGATTGAAAGTTACTAGACGGTTTGAGTTTTTCTTTTGATGGGCAACAGACGGTTTCAGTTGGAAGTGATCTTTTTCTACGGGCTCAATTCATTAGGAAATGGAATCTCAACCACATCTGGGCTGGGCCGTAATGTGGTGGGCTTTCGAACTTGGACAATTTTTTTGCAGGAAAAAGTCCTTTTGGCGTCCTCCAATTATTGCCTAAGTATGATTCCCATCCCTCATCTCTAAAACATATTCATGGTCCTGAACTTTGAAAACTAATTGTTTTTCATCCTCAGCGGTTTTAAGAGTAGTTTTGAAGGGGTAAATTGAGCTCCGGTTGAAAGTTTGAGGGCGTAAAATGGTCTTTTCAAAAAAAAGTTATGCAAATATTTTTTCTAAGAAATATTATTAAAAAATTCTAAAATCTGATTTAATCTTATAAATTTCAAAGAAAAAATGTTTTAGATCAGAAGAATATGAGACTAGTTTTATATTTTCTCCGAAATCATTTTTTCAGACCCTGGTATACCTAGAAACTAGTATGGCTCCAAACTAGACATCAAAAGAAAAACATTATTTTAGGGAAAATTTAGAAATACTTTTATATTTTCTAGTCTAAAACAAAATTTCTATAACTTTTTAAGTTAAACCATATTTTAGAATTTTTATATTTTTTCTAAGAAAAAATATTTGTATAACCTTTTTTCTAAAAAAGACCCATTTTATACCTTGATAAAAGTCCAATGTACCCCTCTGAAACCACCCTCAAGACTGCTGAGGATGAAAAACAGACCACAAACATTCGGTTTTCGAGATGAGGGATGGAAGTCGGGTAATAGTTAAGGGACTCTAAAAAGGCT
>OAMR01000447.1:353486-424038 GCA_900205405.1 Echinochloa crus-galli
ACGTACGTACGTACGGCCGGAGGAAGGGGCCGGGGCGCGCCCTGCTTCTGCCTGCCTGTCCCCGCGCCCGGCCGGCCGATGGACACGCGACGCGTCCCGATCGGCCACCGGCCGGCGACAGCGACGACGTGCGTGCGCCCTGTGCGCTGCGTCCCCCGATCCGGCCCTGCTGCTGGTGGAAAGATCAGCGCGCGCGGCCGAGTATTAACTCCGGGAGAGCGACCGGCGGCAACGGAATCACATGGGCATGCAGTCGCGGGCCGCGTGACTGCGCCGGCCGGCCATGGACCGTCCAACCGCCGCGCGGATCGGGTAAACCAACGATCGCGGGGGAGGTGTTGACCCGGCTAGCTGTGCACGGGACGGACGTTCCCGATCGACGACCTCTCGAGGCCGGTTGCACGGATCGATTGGATTGGGTCTATCCACGCCACGCCACTCCACTCCATGCATGGTGTGGTGACCCTCCTCCTCCGTGCCCGTGTCCGGATCCCCGGGACGAGTCGGCATCGATCGCCTGTTGCTGTACTCCCTGTACCTTGAGACGGAAAGGCTGGGTGCACCCTCGCACGGTTGCGCCACTGCTCAACCGTTGCGACGTGGTCCGGGTATAGCGGCATCAAGGGAGCCGTGCGTGACAGCGTGGGCCCGGCCCATGCGCCGATCCGTTTGCCGCGACCACAACAGCGCGAACACGTCGTCGTCCATGGTACTCCGCGCGCTATGGGGCTTGATGCAAACTAGATGGGCCCTTGGAGGCTTGGACTGTTCACCACGTGTGGGCCTGCTGTGCTTTCAGCCATTTACTGGTTCCTCTTCCTGCTCCTGTTTGAAAAGGACTATTATTAAATAAAATAAATGTATGTACAAGCCGTATTCTTTCCCCCCAAAAAAACTTAATTTAAGCTGCATTCTCTCCCAAAAAGAATAATTTAAGCTCCATTCTCTCACCAGAAAAATTGATTTAAGCTACATTGGGATGGTACAAATAACAACAGGCTTTTTGCCAGGAAATCCTAACAAAAGCCTGAAGATAATGTAACTAGTACAAATGTGTTATCATTTTCTATGTCACCGCTACAAGTTAAGATAAAATACTAAAAATACTATCATGGGGATAATGTAAGTCATGCACGTTTCGCTGCAAGAGACGTTTCGGTTTCTTGCTAGAATCACTAGAAAATCCCTACCAAACGTGTGTTTGTGAAGTGTTTTGAATCAGAAACAGGCAAAAGGGTGTTCCACCTGTTTTGGACTCACTTATTTAGTTATTTCTCATTTCAACTCTCATCCTCTCCTAGAATAATAATCTATCCAACGAATCAAAAGATTTCATAAAAATGGTACTAATCAGATAAACTGAATTCCGAATATTTATAGGTGAAGTTGGAACCGTTCCGAATGAGGCCGTAACTTCATTTCATCGCTTTTCGTTAGCGTTATTATACAATATAGAACATAATTTAAATATATCGTCGAGATTTTTTTATAATGGTATTTGTCGGGTTTTTTAGAATCTTTATGAAAGTTTCGTTGAAAAAACACTATCCAAATAAGCTGTAATGTTGACTTGAAATGCTTCATACGAAATTCGTAGGAGTAAAAATAATTGGCATTTGACCAAAAACCTCACGAAACATGAGGGAGCAGTGCCTAAACACGTACGCAGGCGAGTACACACGATTGATGTTTCAACGATTCTGTCCTGACGCCGAACTGTTCATGGCATCGTTCGGATGGTACGAGCGAGAGCTGTTTACATGAAGATACTAGTCCACGGGCCACGGCATCTGATTTGCTTAATGTACGCTGGATCGTATCTGCATCACATACTGCAGTTCACGTCATATTTGTTGTTCCCGTGCGTGCGAGTGCGGCTGAGAACAAATAAGTCAAAGCATAACTACATCAAAATCATTGCATAACTAGCGTCTTGGGGTACGGTGGTCTTGGGTTCACATAACCTACATCAAAATCATTGCAAACATGTCGTCGGTTATATGGACTATGTCATGGTACTGTGTGCGTCTGTTCCATCCAAGTTGAATACTGGTACCAGCAGCTTCTAGTCTTCTCCATGTGCTGAAACATATGACAGTGTGAAACGCAGCAAAAAATGCATTTTTAAGCATAAATGATCAAAACTTATGCATATGCAGGAGTCGGCATTTGCGCAACACTAATTTAAGCAAGGAAGAACAAAATAGATCTCGCCCTGTTTGCTTGCCTTATCAGACACCAGCCAGTAATACTTTTATATAAACAAAAATCAGCACCAGCCATCAATCAAACAGCAGTGGTTTTTTTAAAAAACCAGCACCAGCCACCAGCCAGTCGAACATACCGATCCTAAACAATGTTGGAGAATATGAATCCTAAACAATTGGAGAATATGATGGGGCGTTAATGTTGGAGAATATGACTCCTAAACAATTGGACTGATGACTGAATGTGTGTTGGTTTCCGATAGCTGACGATACGATACTCCATTTTTGCACCAAGGGGCTAAATAATAAAAACTGGTTTCGCATGACGGCACGAGACATTAACAGGAAAAGTTAGAGTCTATCAGACAATCCAACCCCTACAAAATAGGCCACGAGTCATTATTACTCCTCAGAGTGTTATAGACAGATACATTACATTACATCAAAACGAATACTGCTCAGCTTGATGATCTCCAATTAAAGCACGAATTATGTAAATTAGGGCCTTGTTTAGTTCCCGAAAATGGAGCTCCCGATTCGGCCCAGGTACAGTGATTCGGGCTGAAATCTGCATTCGGGAAATAAACGGGCGGGCCAAATTTGGGTCCAAATTCGGCCTGCTGGAGGCCCGAATCGGGACCGAATCATATGAGGAGGGGGCGTCGCCCTAGCCGAGTCCTCGAGTCATTCCCCCTCCCCCGCCGCCCCGCCCTCAGCCTCGAGCCGCCCGTCTCCCTCTCCCCCGCCGCCATCCTCGCCGCCGCTGATGTCGTCCGCCTCCCGGCTACCTCGCTCTCCCTAGCGACAGATCCACCGTCCTACAGCTCGTCTCCGGCGATGGACGGCTTCAACGGCCAAGGCCCCGGCTCCGAGTTCAACGCCGCGAGCATGGGGAACTTGGACGACGGCAGCGGCACAAGGGACCTCTTCTCGCTGGCGCAGCCGGGAGGAGGAGCTGGTGCGGCCTGGCGGCACTCCGCCGCGCCGGGGGCTTCTGGATCCAGTGGATCCGGAAGCGGCGGCTTCAACCCCATGGGCGCCGGATCAGGGTTCTTCAACACGTTCACTGCCGCTCCTCCGGCATCCGGATCCGGCGTCTTCAACCCCATGGGCGCCGCGGCGGCGGCCTCCGGATCAGGCGGGTTCAATCCCATGGGCGCCGCTGCGGCGGCCTCCGGATCTGGCGGGTGCAACCCCATGGCCGCCGCGCCGCCGGCCTCAGGATCCGGCGGGTTCAACCTCTACTCTGCCCAGCCGCCGCCTGGATTTGGAGCTGCTTCTTTCAACAGCTTCATGCCCGCTCCCCAAGCCTACTCGGCCGCGACCGCATCCTACTTCGGCTTGTCGGGCCTGAACCTCAACGCAAATCCAGGCGGGTACTCCAACATGAACGAGTACCAAGCGTTGCTTGGTTCTGGAGGAGGGAGCAGTAGCTGCGGCGGACCGTCGGCGGGGGCGTCTTCCGGGAGCCGTGGTGGGCAGCCTCCACCGGTGCCTCGGCAGCGTGGAAGGCAAGCCAGGGGCCGCGGTGGCCGTCGTCGTCGCGCCGCCCAAGCTCATCCCGGCGGTATCAACATAGCTGACGATCCGGTACGGTGACCATTGTCATGTACTTTCCTTTCCCCCACCCAACCCCCCTCTGTCATCCACATGTTCATGCATTCCTTTTTCCATCACCACCTGCACAGCTTCAGACCGACAGAGCCGAGTGGAACCAAACCTCCACTCATGTATTCTGTGAGCTGTACGTGGAGCAAATGGATCTTGGTCGATGCAGCAGTGGTCACATGCACACGAAAGGATGGGAAGAAGTAAGTGCTAAGTTCAACAAAGCTACTGGTAAGGTGCACACCAGTGAGCAGTTCGGGTCCAGGTACAGGGAGTTGAAAAGGATGTGGACTTTTATCGAAGACCTCAGGACTTCCACTGGGCTAGGTCGGAGAGCGGATGGCTCTGTGGTTGCCGAGAACTGGTGGTGGGAGGCAAAAATCAAGGAGAAGAATGTGAGTCACCTTCCTCCACTTATTGTCCTGCACACTGAATGTTCTTCTTTCTTTTTTTTCTGAAGTGCATGTGCGATGTTGTTCTGTGATGCAGGGCAAGCAAGAATGGCACCAGCTGAAGCAAGGATGGCCACCATACCTGCCTGAATTGGACCGTATGTACAAGAATGTTGCTGTCACAGGAATTACAGCTAGAGTTCCTGGGGTTCCTCCGGTTGCGCGGGAGTTAAACTTCGTGGACAGCGACAGCGAAGAAGAAGGAGATGATGAAGGAGATGATGAAGGAGGCGATGATGCTGAACATGGACATGGACATGACAGTGTTACCCCAGAGAGCCGTGCTAGCCCACTGCTGGACAGCATGTCTCCTCCATGTCGTGCAACACCTGTCAGCAGTGGTTCGAAGAGGACAGGGGGCAGCACCCAAAGTACTGCAGGTACTCCTACCAAGAAAAGGAAGAACGCTGCTGCCAAGAAAATGGACAAGGGCATGACCCAGTTCAATGCCAGCTATACTAGTAGGACCAACGTGATCCAGGAGTTGTTGCTGAAGCAGAACGAGGAAGCGCAAGAAGCCACAAAACGGAAGGAAGAAGCAGCACAAAGGAAGCACTAGCATAATGGTTTTTTGATGTTGTAGTATATTGTCCTGACCCTAAACTATGCTTTTATGTGGGACTATGTGCTAATGTATGTGAACTATGTCCTGTATGTTGCAGTATGTCATCCCATGATCGCTATTAACATATTTCGCAGGCTGTGTGTTAAGTTTTATGTTGAGGTAATGTGAAGTTTGTCAGTGCATCCTTTATATAACTATGCTGACTATGTTTTCTGTTGCAATGGACAGCCCATCAGTGAGACAGTTCATCTTCACAACAATGCAAGCATGGACAGTGATGACAGTGCGGCCAGCGAGGACTATGAGGCGCAGTCGCAGGCACGTTGGCAACAATTGCTCGCTTTCGCGGTAGAAGACGAAGAGGATGTTGGATTCATCATTGGTATGTATGACACTGCTAAACATGTCGACAAGTATTGCAGTAGACGGCCTTATAGGATGCCAGCTTTAAGTGGCCTGCAATGGGTAGAAAACAAGCTTGCCGATGAAACATCGTGCTACAACATGTTTAGGATGTCACCCCATATGTTTCTTAGCCTGCATGAACTGTTGACAAGTAGTTATGGCCTGAAATCATCATCAAAATCAACCTCTATTGAGGCTCTAGCCTTGTTTCTTTGGATATGTGGTGCACCACAATCAGTAAGGCAAGCAGAGGACAGGTTTGAGAGATCCCTAGCCACAGTGCACAATCTATTCCACAAAGTCCTTGAATCTGTGGTCAAACTAGCAGGAGACAACATTGTTCCCAGTGACCCAAATTTTACCACAATACATCGAAGTCTGCTGCATGATAGGTTTTACCCTGAATTTAAGGATTGCATAGGGGCAATCGATGGCACTCACATTCCAGTGGTCGTGCCAGGGGATAACCTAATCCAGCACATGTGTCGGAAGAACAAGACTACCCAAAATGTCATGGCTGTTTGTGACTTTGATATGTGTTTCACATTTGTCCTTGCTGGGTGGCCTGGGTCCGTGCATGACATGACCGTTTTGCGCGATGCAATGTCAAGATTTAGAGAAAAGTTTCCAATGCCTCCAAGAGGTACCACAACTTGCTATTTTTTTCCTGTTTCCTAATTTGGGCACTGCCAACTTACAGGTACTGCTTGCTGTAGGGAAGTACTACCTGGTGGACTCGGGGTACGCAAACCGGACGGGCTTTCTCACTCCTTACCGGCAGACCATGTACCACATCCAAGAATTTCAAAACGCCGCCGGACAACCTAGAGGTATGAAGGAGACGTTCAACTATGCACATTCATCTCTTAGAAATGTCATAGAAAGAGCGTTTGGAGTGTTGAAAATGAAGTGGCGCATATTGTTGGCAATCCCGGCCTACCATCAGGAAGCACAGACAAATATAATCATGGCGTGTATGGCGTTGCACAACTTCATTAGACAGCAAGGTGGATTTGACCCTGACTTTGTTGTAGTTGAGAACAACCTGAACTACGTTCCCACTGAAGCTGGTTTCAATCAGCCTTCAACATCCGCAGCGCCGGAAGGTCATGACTTGGCAATAATGAATGCATTTCGAGATGAGTTGGCTCTACGCTTGTACACTAGGTATAATTCCTGAGTGCGGGAGTATAAATGATGAGGATCTGTACGAAATTGTATTTGTACTTGAGTGTGTAGGAAATTTCGGTGGACTTGATAATAAGTGCTGAGGCCATGTGGGTCCTCAAGGTGTAGACAATATTTCGATGTGTTTGCTGTAGTGATTGGACAATAACAATGTATGTTGATTGAGTTAATGTCATTCAGTAATTGTTGCTGTTGTCATTAGTTGTGTATATGTATTGAACAGATTGCTGATTGGAGGGTTGAAGATGGAGCATGGTACCAGGCCGGCCGTCATGTAAGTGACAATTTCGGCTACTTCCATGGTGTACATGAACCCAATAAGTGTGTTTTGATAAGCTGATGGTCTGTTATCCCAAGTAATTACGTGTGCATGATACCTGTATGTCTCCTGATTAGTGTTTCAAAGAAGTTTTGATGGTGCCTTGCTGTCTCATTTCAGGCTGAAGCGCTCTCGGAAATTGCCGGCTCCTCATGAGGTTGTTGTCTCTGCCCTCTTTTACTTTCCCTCATCTATGATTAAAGGTGCTTCATCTTGGTTACTAATAAATCGATGGCAATCAATTCATTTCCCTATGTCCTTGGAATATGTTTTGTTTCCTATGTGCTTGTGGATGTGCTATGGTTGGAATATGTTTTGTTTCCACTCTTTTACTTTACTGATCAATGATTAAAGGTGCTTAATCTTGGTTACCAAGTTGTGCTAGCAATCTGTTCATTTGCCTATGATGCTTGGAATTTTTTGTTCCCTATGTGCTTGTGGCTGTGCTGTGGTTCTGGACATGCTGTGCATGTCCATGTGATGTGCATTTGGATCTATCGACTCTGGTTGTGCATGTGCTGACGTGCTGTGCATGTGGATCTCTTGGCTGTGGCTGTGCTGTGCATGTGGATGTCCTGTGCATGTGGTTGTGCTGTGCATGTGGTTGTGCGGTGGTGAACATCTTGGGCTTCCAAAATGTACATGTCCTTCTATCTGTGCACCTCCGTAGCTATCTGTTCGGCCCATGCAGCTGGTGCAACGGAACATGCATGCTGCATGCACATTTGCATGGTCCAACGGGTGCTGCATGCACATTTGCATGGCCAAGCCATGTATTAATGACTGTGTGAACACATAGTTGGAAGCAGCTTGGGTAGCGCCTGCCACCGACAGATTCTGCCTCCAACAGTGTCTTGACATTCCCAAATTCTGCACATCCTGCCACCAACAGTACCTGTCAGAAATTTGAGCATCCAAATTTTGCATCTAAACGCGGCCTAGGATCGAGTAGTGTACCGGAGTTTGCAGAACAATCCGCACGGTGCCAAAGTTAAGCTACCGACAGCTTAGGTCATGAAGGCTCGATCGATCGCTTGCTTACCCTGCACGCCTCTGCTGATGGTACACCTCTCGCGCGTAAATTAATGCCGCGAACAACCGGGGCAGCGGCCGGCCAATCGATCGATCGGTGCTCCGAGGAAGAAGCTGTGCCGGCAGGCAAGGACGGCGGTACGTACGGCGGGTGAATCGATCGAGCTCTAGCGAATCATGGCCCATGTTTAGTTCCCGGTCACGTCATCAAACTTCTAAAAATTCTCTCTTCAAACTTCACTATTTACCTATCACATCAATCTCTCTCCTCATACATGGAGTACTAAACGTGGGTAAATAAAAAAACTAGTTACATGGTTTTGATGCACACGACGAGACGAATCTTTTAAGCCTAATTAGATCATGGTAGGACAATGTTTATCACAAACAAACGAAGAATGCTACAGTGTCCGATGTGACTTTTTCACTTCACTTTTTACTTTTTTCCCGGAACTAAAAACCCCCATATGCATGTATACACACGATTGGACATTGGTAGGTGCAGGACGGAGACGGACTATTACTCGACTGCTGCAGGCCTGGAGCGAGAGCTACATGCGTGTGAGTTTAGTTCCTAAAAGTTCCAAAAAATAACTCCAAAGTCCACTATACAAAAAGAAAGATTTCTATCACATTAAAATATTATAACATATATGGAGTACTAAATGTAGATAAAATCATAAACTAATTATACAGTTTTGTTGTACTCTACGAGACGAATATTTTGATTCTAACTAATCTATTTTTGAACAATTTTTTACACATACAAACGAAATGCTAAAGTGCGTATTTATAGCGACGTGACGTGTGTCAGTCCCAAATTGAGTGCGCCAATTCGGGAACTAAACACCGCCAAAGAAAACGACGATGATCGTTGTCCGATTGCCAGAGTGCGTGGGTGCTTCGGTTGGGCTGCTGATCCAACCTTGCATGGATCTGCATAGATCGAAGCTGTTATCAGCAGCAGTGTCATAGACCCGGGGCAATGGGGTGCAGCTGGGAGACCGTAACGCGACTAGATTCATATAGTCGTAGTCTCGTAGACAACTATATGCGTGGTCAAGATTCTATGTAACCATGGTCCGATCGATTTGCGCTTGTCGGTTAGGACTTGCATAGTTGCATTGGAACATACTCATAGCCGTAGACCATAGATGATGGCAATCCCCCGGTCTAGTAAATGGATCACGGATGGATAGCAATTAAGCAAGTAATATAAAGTATCCTTGCTCTCCTAGCTAGTATGTGCATAAGTGTGGTCAGCACTCTACTTACCCCTGGTCCAATTTTTGCTTATCGGTTAGACGGGGGCATGGACTAGCTAGAGTCTAGATTCGCAATCGTATACCATGGATGCCAATCCCCACCGTCTTGTAAGTCTCGGTGTATATTTTTATTACATTATTATCAAGACTACTATATCAGAATGAAAATATCTCTCTTGTTGCGTAGTTCTATTGCATAATTTTATAGACAGACTTCAATATTTATTCCTTGCGTGGTGTTGTGATCATATGTTTTAGAAAAAAGTGTATTTTTCATCCGTCAAGTATCACAAAAGTGTGACTTTCATCCTCCAAATTTTAATTGATGCAAATTAGTTCCTTAACTGACTAAACTAGTGCCCTAATCATCTATGGCCTGGCTTAACAATATTTTAGCGGCATCTAGCTAGCGGCAGTTTAGGCCATGCAGTCATGATACTCTACCTGATAAAATTGAACTTTTATGACAAAATTTTGCGGACTCGAAGTTGAGCAGCGTCTAATATTTGAACGGCGATGAACTGACTAATGTCGGACAGAACAACGTGGGTGACTCCCATCTCTTCTACAAATTCCATCATATTCTTCTGTGAAAAACTTGCTAGGACTAGAAGGACACAAAAAAGGAGAAGGGAAAAATTTAATGGAATAATTAACAAAATTGATTCACACGTTAATGTTGCAATTGTTTTTTGACTCATCATCCAAAATATTTGAATTCTTATTAGTATAAGTTCATGAAGAAACTTTCTAGCAATGATGTAGAACAGTGATTAATTAAATGGATGATCAAATGTATGAGCCATAGTGCATCGGTTTAGTTAGTTAAGGGACTAGTTTGCACCAATTAAAACATGAGGGATGGAAGTCACATTTTTGCGATACTAGAGGCATGAAAAATACACTTTTTCCTATGTTTTATATGATGAAACATTATGCTAGGAGAGTAATCATAGGTTGTATGGTCAACATTCTAGGTACCCCTAGTCTATTTGCTTGTAGGTTATATTAGACGAGGACTTCATGACTTGTAATGTAGTCATAGACCATGGATATCATATCAATCCCCTATCTATTACATAGATAGCAATTAAGCAAATAAAGGCTCCTTACTCCTATATATATAGTACTATGTCTAGTAGCTAGCATTCTACGTGCCCTGCATCCGATTTGCCTTGTTGGTTAAATGAACACGTCGACTAGACTCGCAGTCATGCATAGACCGTGGATGCCAATCCTCACCATGTAGTATATAGATCACACATAGATAAAAATTAAGCATATAAAGTACCCTTGCTCTCCTAGATAGTATATGTGTCATCGTCATTCTACATACCCTAGCCATCATCTCTGACCTTTACATTTTTAAATATGTATTAGCCAGAATTATGAAAATCATCATGTCAATGAAGAACCGTTTTAATTAATCTATTGTTAGTAGTATCCCCATGTGGAAAGTCTAAATAACTCCATGTATCCACGATTGGTAAAGTTGATTATGCAAATACTTGTATTAAGTACTCATAGTGTACGAACATGAAAATTTGTATAGGTTTGTCCTTGTCTTATGATAATAACCCTACATCATGTTTTGCCTTGATTATGGTAGGGATAGAGTATATATTTCAATGGTGCTGTTGCATGGTGCTCTCTCCTTAATCGAGAAGGTTATCTAAGGGCAGTCCCAACCCAGTGACTAGGATGGTGTCCATAGTATTAAATGGACTGCCACCTAGGATGAAAGATGATGTGGCAAGTGATTAAATGAAGAAAGAGAAGGAAACCGGGTCTTGCATGAGACATGGTGTCTACACACCATCCAAGACAAGATGTGAGAGAACTAGCATTAAATTAAAAGGTGGATGGGTTGGGACTGCCCTAATGATTGAGCCCTCCTAGAAGTTGAGGCTGCAATCAAATTTGGGTTTCGAGCTATACTAGCAATCTGACTATTTGATTGGTGACCGATACTCGGTATCAGTGCTTGAGGACCTTCGATCATCATGTTGAACTTCACATAATCACATTGATGTAGGATAGTAATCATTATGGAATCTTTATCAGGATAGCCCATTGTTAGACATAATGTGCCAAAAATTTTAAGAAACTTTTTCAAAAGAAAACATAGGAAGAGTCATCTTGCCTTTTCATTCAAGTGCATCTTATTTGTCATGGTCAGTAAAACTAGTTATGAAAATACTTCTATGGACTAGTGATGCCTAGTCTCTTTCTCATATTTCACACACCTTTAAGTAATAACCATACATCATGTGTTTTGCCTTGATCGTGCTAAAAATAACAAATGCAATGGGTTATATGAATCTAATAATCATATAGGTCTTTGATGTGTGTCTATAGATAATATTGTGTCAAGTTTCCTCCAACATGTGTGTGTGCACGCGCGCGCGCTTGAGATGAGATTCGATCCTCTGCTTCACCATGCCTTGGCTTATATGTCACCTAAGAGAGGTGTATCATGTTTAAAGTCTTCACTGTCGGTTGCCTAGAGTTTTAGGCGTAACCTGGAGTAAGTTGTTTCAGAATCAGGAGAGCTCTTTTTTTTTATCTGGACCCTAGAGAATGACTTTCATAGGGGGCAGAAAAGTATGTACCTCCGATTTTTCACATGCATATTTTTTCTTTCTCTAGTACAAGACTTTCACGACTAGTTACCCTATTAATTATTAATAATAATAGAACGAAATGAACGGGCCATCGATAAACTTCCTATCGAGAATCATCTACTCCCTCGATACCATGAAGAATGCAATTCTGGTATTTTTCTGACAGATTGGTGTCATTCGCAAAAGACCATGGTACCCTTAATAATTGTGTCAATCCCACCAATTTAGACATAGATGTTGTTGGTGCATGCATATAATTAATTATATATTTCAAGGAATAAAAAGGTTAGTTACGACTGCAATTGCACGCTTTTATGGGATTTTTTAATCTCATAATTGCACTCTTCATGGAACAGAGAGTCGGTCCATAAACTTAGAAATTGCAGATAAAGGTTCATAAACTTGTTAAAGTGTTCCATTTAGGTCCACATTGCCATAGATACCCCTATCATTTTGACTTGACAATACGAGATCTCCACATTGATATTCCACATCAACAATGGGTAACTTTGGACCCTGATGACACATTTGACAAGTTGAAAGATCCAAATCTACATATGCATTAATAAATGTATGTTACAAGAAAATATGTATTAATGGAGTATTGTTAGTGGGAGGCTTGTTATGCATTCTTTCCATGACCGGGGTTGAGCAAGGTACTAAATAGCGAATAGCGGTGTCATAGCGAATTTGGTTTGTATAGCCGATTGCGGATAGCAGATGCTATAGCGGGCGCTAAGTCCAAATAGCGTAATTCAACAAAAATAGTCAAAATTTAGAGCGTACATGAATATTAGCATCAAATTTACTTAAATAATCATCAAGAAGAAAATAATTTGTGATCCTTGATTCTTCATCATAGCCTAAATTACTATTTTTAATATTCTTGTTTTCTTTCATCTATAGTTTTTTGGTACTTCAACCATCAACACAGTCAATACGGTCTAACACAAGTAATAGCGGACGCAATAGTGGGTGCTAAGTGCAATAGCAGCCTGTAATGCTAAGTCCAAACATGATATCTTGGGTCCGCTACCTTATAGCGGTAGCGGTAGAGGTCCGCTACCGCTATAGCGGCCGCTATTGCGGGCGCTACGAACGCTATTTAGTACCTTGGGGTTGAGTCCTTTAGTACGTACAATCTGATTATCATAACTTTTTTAAATCAAAGCTGAGTACATTATTATATTATCACAGACATCGCTCCAAATAAAAATAAAGTTGCATTTAAGAACAAACAAATATTGCTCTTCGTTTTTATTGTACTCATGTTTCAGAATATGAGGACGTTGCAGTCACATGAATGGCTCGGAAAGCTCACCGGAGAGATAATTCGTTAGTCTATAAAATTCAAAGATGCTATCAAAGATGTTGATGGCGGTATGTGCATGCATATACACGACCACTAGTACTGTCAGGGAAGATAGCATGTCAGCACTCAGCAGCAAGGAACAAAGAAGGCTGTTTCCTCTCGCTCTCGCGGCATAACTGCGCGGGCGCATGCAATTGGACGACGGGCGCACGAAATGAATTCCCGGGTGTCACGAGCCGGATAGCGACGCGACCTTGATCGTCCTATGATACCCTTCCTTAAGAAGCAACCGATCGAGCATTCAAGCTATAGCTTCGGCAAACGGCCTAACGGACCAGCGAGCGCGCTGTGTCCGTGGATATCGTCGATCATGCACGCAACTAATTAACAAGCAATCAAAACGACGACCATTAACACGTTGTTGACGATCCTTTCCCGCACGATGGTGACCCGGCCGGGCAGCATATACTATACATGTCCGTCCGGGGCAGATCGATCTTCGTCGGCACGCTTGCGCCTCCCCTAGCTAGCCAGTGGAGGGAGTGGCATGTTGGCGGGGCCACGGGTTGGTGGTCGAGGCCCGCCCCCCGCGCGGTAGCGATCGAGCCGGCCGGCCCGACCGACCAGGGCACCGGGCGCGGGCGCCCACACGTTGACATACTGGTGAATAGTGGTGGTGCGGTGGGCACTCGCTGTACATGTGCGAAGCTAAGCGGCTACGCGAGCCTAGCCTGCAGCTGGTCGACTGGGGACGTTTGGCACGCTGCTCGCCTGCTGCTGAGTGCTTACTCTGCGCCCCGCCGACTGCCGAGGCCCGCCCTTGAGCAGCAGGCCGTGGTTCTTTTGCAGCCCTCTACTCCGCTGTAAGACCCTGTGGGATTTTGAGTTCGCCTTGCCGTCGCGTTATCGGTCCAAGCAGTTGTAGGCTTACCAGCTGACTGACCAACCGCCTCCTGCCGGGCTCTGCTGGCAGGCACGGCCGCCGTGGCCGGTGGGCGAGATGCAATCGTGAAATGCAGCAGGCCGTTCTTAATCTCCGGAGCACAAAATAGCAACCCGCACGGAGACGAACACAAAATTCTCTGAAATTAGCCGGTGTTTCCACATACGAATTGGCTGCTCCTCTTGGGCCAAGTAAAATCTAACCAAAAACATAACATCAGTGATGAGATCAAGGCGGGCGGCTTCCACGGCGGAGCGAGCACTGTGGCTGGATTCGCTCCCGCACATCAATCTCAGTAGCACTGGCGGCCGCGAACCGGCCCTCCTGACGTGCGCTGCTTGCTGTCGCGCCGGTGCTCGTAGTCCGGCCGGGGCTCACGCCTGCCGGCCTGGTTGCCGCCGCTGGTCCTCTCGAACGCGCCGCCGTCCCGCGCGTGGGGATGGTACGGCGGCCCGTCGGGGAAGTGCTCGCGGCCGCGAGGCGCCTTCCTGTGCTGGTACGCGCCGCCGCCGTCGATGGGTCGTCGGTGCGCCGGACTCTGCCGTCCGCCGGGTGAACCGTCCCTGCCGTGCGCTCCGGAGGACGGCCGGAGACTTGGTGGCGGCGTGTCCCTGTGCTGATATCCACCGCTATTCTTCGAGCGTCCTTGCTCATGGCTCTGCCGACCGTTGTACGAATCCTCCCGGCCGCGCGGTCGAGAGGACGGTCTGAACGGACGCGCATCCCTGCGATGGTGATACCCGCCGTGGCCGTTCATGGGTTCTTCCTCCTCCGGGCTCGGACGGCCATCGTCGCCCGAGCCCAACCTGACGAACGACCCAGATGACGGACAATAAGGAGAATAGCCCACCTTTGCCACATCTGGGCCGCGAGGCCCGTGGTAATCCTGATGGACCCGCGGCCTTTCCTGGCCACGAAAGCCCAGCTCCCGATCGCTTCCCGGCTGCTTCTGATCTGGGCCCGGGTACTGGTTGTACCCGTGCTGCTGCCTCCGCCGCCGCCGGCGGTTCCTCGGAGGCCCGCCGGGCGGCGCATGCCTTCCGCCGTCTGGTTCGTACCGAGGCGGGGAAGCGATCTCCGAGCGCTCGTAGCGGCGCGGGGAGCCGGAGCGGCGGCTCCCGCTCCGGGACGACGCGGCGTCCTCGTCGCAGTAGTAGTCGACGCGGCGCTGCTTGGAGATCGCGTCGTCGTCGCGGGTGTCGTAGGAGTACGGCCTGCGCCGCGACATGTGAGAAGGCTCGGGCGACGAGCGCCGCGCCGCGTCTTCGCCGCCGGTCGGATCCTGCCACACCCTAGCCCGCCGCGACGTTCTCCCGCCGTGCCGGTCCCGGGAGGCCGGGGGCGCGTCCACGCTGGACGACGACCGCGCCGGCGCCACGGCGACGACGGGCAGGCCGAACGGGGGCAGAGGCGGGGGCGGGGGCAGGTCCGCCTCGTCGTAGTCGTAGCCGTTCTCCTCGTCGTCGAGAGAAGACAGCGGTGCGTCCAGGTCTAGCACCGGCGACGGTAGATGAAGCGGATCGCGCGCCGATGGCTCGGGAGTCGTCGCTGGCGGCGGATCATGCGGCGAGGACTCTGGCACGGGCTTCGGCGCCAGACCGTACGCCGTGGGCACGGGCGCCGACGCCGGCAGCTGATCCTTCTGATCGTGCGCCGAGGGCTCGGGCGCCGACGCCGGCAGCTGCAGCGGATCGTGCACCGCAGGCACTGGCGCCGCCGGCGGCGTTGGCGGCGGAGGCAGCGAATCGTACTGCGGCGGCGCGGGCAGCGAATCTTGGGGCGTCGGAGGCAGCAGATCGCGCGGCGTGGGCTCGCGCACCGTCTCCGGGGCCCGGGGTGGAGAGGCATTGTTCGCCCAGTAGTCGTCCTCCGGCGGCGGCTCGTTGAGGTCGAAGTCAAAGGGCGGCCCACGTTGTGCCATCTCTCGCCTCCCTGTTGCGGCGGCTATGGCGGCGGCGCAGGAGGCCGGATCGATTGTTGCCCTAAACAGGAGAGCGACAGGACCTATTCTGGGATAGATCGTATAGGGTTCAGGCTTGGACTTATATCGACGCGCGGACTCCCTCCCCGATCCGGAAAGAAACCTGACGAGGTTTTCCGAGCCGTGCAAGAACGGAAATGCGACGCGAGGCGGCGCTGCCCCGATTCGAGCCGGGAGCACAGATCTCGCGTCCCGGCCATATCCGGAGCAGATCTTTATTAGTTGCTCCAGATTATGCATCCGGACGGAGCACATATGCTTGCTGTGACCAGACTGTGATCCGGGAGCTAGCGCATGGCGCAGGTTGTCGCCGGCCGGCCGGGATCGAGTTGATCGAACACCTCGGGTCGTCGTCGCCGGATGGAACACGAAAATATCACGTTAACCGCGTTCCACAGTTCGTCTCTGAGCCTCGGTTGCCCAGTGGCACGAGCATCTGGGTCATCGAGCATGACACGGTGAAAACGACGCGGCCGTGTCCGTTCCGAGATGACGAGGGGGTGGTGCACCATGGTTGGACGGAACGACTTGTCCACCTGGTACGAACTCGTCTTCGACGGATTTGTCTCGTACTTGTACTAGTACCACGGGCATTCCACATTGCTAGCATAGTGACCTCTACCTCTTGCCAGTTGCCACAGAAGTCCACGTTGGCTGCTGCATCTTGCTGAAGTTTTATACCATGAAAGGGAAGTTTTTTTAGTTGACTCGGAGACTTGTGCGACTGAAGTTAGGGACGGACACGGTGTTCACGTAGTATAGTTCAGCAAGAAAACAAAGAACAGAAGCAGTGAGCTCAATGATCCTGGCCCGTGATGCGGAGAGTTGAGGATCGGGTGACAAGTAAACGCAATTTGATACCCTAGTTCGGCATCATGTGGCCCTCTACCTAAATTGTTGCAAGACATTGTTTAACGTTGTTTGCCGTTGGGTGAGATGAGTTGTATTGGTGTACTTTTTTTTAACATGTATGATGTACTATTCGTTGATCTCCTTTGTAGATCTCCTACGAGACAATTTTAGGAAAATGGAATTATGTGCTACGTCAAGTGGAGTTTATCGGTTGGTGGGTTGTTTTTTTAACGTGTATAGCCTGTTATTAATTAAGAAGAAGAGAAAAAGGTTTGTCACAAGATACACCAAAGAACAGGAAACAGAAAGGTACGAGAGATTGGTCCGTGGGTTGTTGAGCTAGCAATTGGTATTTTTTTTGTCGACATTTGTTGTCGGCTTGGTTGAGTTGTACCGATATTGGCGTTGTATTCGTAGATCTTCTTTTCCATCAATATACATACATTCGTTTAAGAAATACTCAAATGTACCAGTCTAACAGGTAGAAAGACGTCAATCAGGAAGAGCTTGCCCCTGTCCAAGTATCAAGACTGAAGACATAGCAGATCCGGTGATCCACGGTCCACTGTCACAGATACACATGATGGACGAAAGCCCCTCCTATGTGCCAGATTACAGATTGCAGCATGAGGCAACCCACTAGCCCAAGTTTGCAACAAGAGTACGAGACTATATTTGTTCAGAAAAGATTGGATCGACGCGTGTGCTAGATTTGCTTGATTTAGACCGTCGTCCGATAGGCGAGTCGACCGTGATGATGCGATGATGCGATGACACCGATAGGCGAGTCGACCGTGAGTCTGTCGTGTCGATTGGATCTAACAAACATGCTCCAGAAAAGCATCTTAATCACCCAACATTCTGAACAACACTAGTATCAATTCAGAAGGGAACAAAGAGTATTATTCTCCTGTTGAAAAGTAGTTTAGCTTCGATGTTTTGGACTATATTGGCTGCCCTAGCATCCGTCTCATCTTCTTTGCTGGCTTCACAGAACCCACCCAACCCCCAACGCCCGACGTTAGGTGGTACGGGTTGTGTCGCTGTTGTTTGTTCATCTCCTTATTTATTAATATATCCCGTGTACATCTCCTGCAGATCATTTATAAAAAAATTATAGATATCCTAGCGAGTAGAGTTTGGAATGTGTTGGTGGATAGGTTGTGTTCGTTCGTGATGCTTGGCCTATCTGTGCTAGTGATTAACGTCCTATGTCGACGTTCGGTGCTAGCCTGCTAGGTAGGGGTCAGTTATATCGGTTTTGTATTTGATGATCTTCTTCTTTATTAATATACTAGGCGATTTCCCGCTCGTTGCTGTACGATTTGAAAAAAAAATCGATAAACAATAAATCATACTTGTATTTGTATTACAATGTCAACTAATTATGTAAGTCAGGTAAAAATCAATTCACGTTTGAGATTCAAAATGATGTGTACATGAGAGAAATATCAATTAATATATTTTAGTGGGTTTGTAGTGCATTTTAGTGGGAGGTGGTGATGTGGCTTCAGATGAGAGAAATCCTTAGTGGGGAGCCAAAACTAAGTTTTATATGATGATATCGCGTGATGCTGCAGGATTTTTTGGTATGTCCAGAATTTTATTTTTTGAGATCAAGACGATATGCTCGGATTTTTTTTGAGATCAAGACGATATGCCTAGATGACATGGTGAGGGGGCGGTGGTGGGCACTGGGCAGGTGGGCGTCGGCGGGCGGAGAAGGAAGGCGCGGGGTAGTACCGTGAGGAATGTCAGTGGACAGGCGAGGTGGTGGGAATTAAATGTTCGGGTGGGTGGAGGATGACGTGGCATAGCTGAGAGCTCAAAAAATTCTTTGGTGGGGAGCTAAAACTAAGTTTTGTATGATGTCATGTAGATCTTCTACAGGGCATTTGGGGGGGGATGTGTCCACACGAGTATCGTTTGCCGGTGAATTGTATCGATGTTGGTGATCCACTAGTTGATCTCCTTATTTATAATCATGAATCGTAAAGATCTCGATCTCTCACAAGCTATTGAAAAAATCATCCTGTGTGCTGTTTTTGTTCATGTAATTGGGTTTGTTGTAGGGCGTCCTTTGACGTCATTTGCCACTAGGCGGGGTGAGTTGTACAACAATATATTCGGCGATCTTTTTTTTATTAACATATATCGTGTAGATCTAATATAGCCATTTCATGAAAAAAGAACAATGTATCAAAGTAGAGTATGTCGACATTTCCATTAGATGGGATGACTTGAATCGGTGTTAGTGTTGTACTCCTTGATCTCCTTATTTATTACTCTGTATTATGTATCGTATCATGTATCAAAGCAGAGTGTATCAACAATTCCATCGGATGGGGTGACTTGAATCGGTGTCGGTGTTGTACTCCTTGATCTCCTTATTTATTACTCCGTATTATGTATCGTATCATGTATTGTATCATGCATCGTGTAGATCTCCCACGGGTTATTAAAAAAAGAAATACATCCTGGCAAGTATGGTTTGTTGGTGGGTGGGTTATTTTGTTCATATAGTTGAGTTTAAATTGTTGCAAGACATTGTTTAACGTTGTTTGCCGTTGGGTGAGATGAGTTGTATTGGTGTACTTTTTTTTAACATGTATGATGTACTATTCGTTGATCTCCTTTGTAGATCTCCTACGAGACAATTTTAGGAAAATGGAATTATGTGCTACGTCAAGTGGAGTTTATCGGTTGGTGGGTTGTTTTTTTAACGTGTATAGCCTGTTATTAATTAAGAAGAAGAGAAAAAGGTTTGTCACAAGATACACCAAAGAACAGGAAACAGAAAGGTACGAGAGATTGGTCCGTGGGTTGTTGAGCTAGCAATTGGTATTTTTTTTGTCGACATTTGTTGTCGGCTTGGTTGAGTTGTACCGATATTGGCGTTGTATTCGTAGATCTTCTTTTCCATCAATATACATACATTCGTTTAAGAAATACTCAAATGTACCAGTCTAACAGGTAGAAAGACGTCAATCAGGAAGAGCTTGCCCCTGTCCAAGTATCAAGACTGAAGACATAGCAGATCCGGTGATCCACGGTCCACTGTCACAGATACACATGATGGACGAAAGCCCCTCCTATGTGCCAGATTACAGATTGCAGCATGAGGCAACCCACTAGCCCAAGTTTGCAACAAGAGTACGAGACTATATTTGTTCAGAAAAGATTGGATCGACGCGTGTGCTAGATTTGCTTGATTTAGACCGTCGTCCGATAGGCGAGTCGACCGTGATGATGCGATGATGCGATGACACCGATAGGCGAGTCGACCGTGAGTCTGTCGTGTCGATTGGATCTAACAAACATGCTCCAGAAAAGCATCTTAATCACCCAACATTCTGAACAACACTAGTATCAATTCAGAAGGGAACAAAGAGTATTCTGCTCCAACACCCGCATAAATCAGAATCTCGTGTGCAAATAATGCTACTCCCCTTCTGTCTTCATTTTGACTTTGTGCCTTCGTCCCCAACCATCCAGATCGGTGCCAGAATTCGGCACTCCTGTCCGTGTGCGACGAAATTCTCGTTCTTATTCGAGTTTCTACAACGATTTCCTCATCCGATTCGAGCAGCAAGCATATTTGCAAGCAGATGATCCCATTCCGATCCCCTAACATTACATACACCACTACAACTGCATTACAGACAGCTGAAGAAGAAGAGCTAGGCGCAGGGCGACGCGTTTCCGCCGGCCGGATCGTTCAGTACGGCATGACATGGATGGTGCGGCTGTCGTAGGCGGCGGCCATGCCCTTGCGCTCCTGCTCCAGCCGCACCGCCCGCAGCAGCTCGCCGGCCATCCGCGAGGTGGTCGGGGCGCAGTCCCCCTGCATCACCACCAGCAGCTTCCCCACGGCCTCGGGCGCCGACGCCACCGCCTCCCGCATCCTCCGCTCCCCGCCGCCCGCGCAGCAGGACAGCCACAGCGCCACCACCGCGGCCTCCCGCCCCGCCGGGCCCACCCGGATCATCCGCCCCATCACGGCGGCCGCCACCTCCGCCGTTCCATCCCCGGTGAGATAAGCGACCAGCTCCGGCGCCACGGTGGCCAGGATCCTCACCGCGTCCACGCGCGCGTCGGCGCCCGCCCCGCCCTTGGCGAAGGAGAGGAGCGCCGGCACCGCGGAATCGAGATCGGCGGCGACGGCGGAGGCGACGGACGCCCGCTTCCCTTTCTCCGGCGCGATCTTGGCCGCGAGCGAGCGCACGGCCTTCTCCGCCGCCGCGGGCTCCCCGTCCGCGGCCGCGAGCTGCGACAGCACCTGCTCGGGCGACGGCGAAGGCGGCAGCGTGGCGGCGTGCAGGTGGATGAGGCGGCGCAGGAGCAGGTTGGGGACCAGGTCGGTGGACGCCAGCGGCAGGCGCGTGGCGGGGCAGGTCCGGTGGCCGGAATCGAGCCACCGCTGTATGGACGCGCGGTCGTACGTGGCGCCGGTGGGGAGGCTGACCGGCGACCGCATCACCTCCAGCGAGATCGGGCACCGGAACGCGGCCGGCGTCGGCGGCGCCGCGGCCATCACGAGCGGCTCCGGCGGCCGGATCCGACGCCTCGCCTGCTGCCCGGCGACGGCTGCGTCCATGGGCTGGCTAGCGACGGAAGAGGGCTGTTGGGTGGGACGGACGGGGGGAGGTGAGAGAGAGAGTGGCGGGCCTTAAGAATGGTGGGAGTGACGTCGGCGAGTCAACGGTCAAAGTCAAGTGGCGTGGGTGGTGGTGGTGTTGACGTTTTCTTTTGCAAGGATGGCCCCCGGGCTCGTGCCATCAAGGACAAGCGAAGGAAGGTGGGTGGGGAAGAAGATGCCAGTATGCTCCAGATTTTTTTTCTGCGCGTGGGACCCACTCCAGTGCTCTGTTTTCCTTTCCAGTTGAAGTTAGTTGGATTTTAGTACGCGTATATATAAATTTCGGAGGGAAAATGAAAATTGTTTCGGAGGGCAGCTCGAAAGTCCCTGCTCTTTGATTTGATAGTTTAGTTGGGAGAGCATTTCATGAAAATCTGGGAGTGTGAAGTACATGTCTTTGCACACAACCAAAAATTATTTTGAAAATCAGAATAGGACTCCCACACCGTTTTCATGTAAGACTCACACCCAACCAGCACCAACTCAACCAAAACTAACTCCACCAAAATGGAATATCAAATAATCTTCGTACATTTGGTTTCCTGGAAAGCATTTTATGGGACCAAAGAAAAGGCCAGTAAAGCTTTCTGAAAGATAAGAATCTTCTTTATAGGAAAGAAAAAAACATCTTTTTATAAAGGGTGATAGATATCAAGATACCAATGTAGAAACCATAGGGAGAAACATTCAGAGGAAACATTAGTTATCACAAGAAAACACCACAAAAGAGCCGCATTTTCCACAGGCACGTACTTTGCAATCAAGAGATGCATGCATGCAAAAAGCCATGAACCAAAGATAACTACGCTTTGCGCCATCATTTATCTGACTCTGACCCCAAATCAAAGCAGTACCCGTTGTTGTTTTCTCCCCGTCGTTCCGCATCAGCTAGAATCCGTGATTTTGACACTGGGGCGGCAGCCCACAAGAACGCTGGAAATGTGGCCACTTCTTTCCCGAAAGCACCACGCCGACGAATCCCGCAAAGCCGGCATGATTGGCCAGGCGACGAAACGCGAAAAAGGCGAAAGAAAGGCGCGCGGCACATATCCTCCCCCGGCCTCGCCCTCGGCCCTCGCCGGCGACGGCGAGGCAGCCCCACCCTTGGCGATCAGGAATCGAGAATTCGAGACCCTTCTTCTTTCCGGCTCTTGCAGTCCACGTTGAGAAAAGGGGATGGGGATTGATCGATTGACGTCAACGGCGAGCGCATCTAAAACTGGCTCACGAGGTTAATCGACAATTTGGGGACGATCTTATGGCTTGGATACCTTTGTTTTGCCCTGAGAAATCGAGTATCCCTGAGAATCCGCCTTTTGACCGAAGGTTAGCGTCACGAATTGAAGAGGAAGTGGAGTCAAGACGAAAGAGGGATAAGGAAGGGGGAAAAGCAGGCACATATGCTTGGGGTGTGCCGAAACGCGGCTGCTTTTCTCGTTCTTTCTCAAGACTCAGGGACATGTGTGATCTTACTTGACAAGCCTTTGTGCATAATCCTTCCAATCCATTTTGATTTATGCCTGGAAAAAGATATTACTGTGCATAATTTCCTGGTACAGCATGGAAGGTTAAATTTTTCAAGGTGGCTAAATGATATCTTGTTTGGGCAATGGTTGGTGGTGGTTGATGAGGTGTATCAATATCCTTTTTCCAATGAGGAGGATACAATTTATTGGAAATGGTCTAGAAACAAGATTTTTACGACAAAGTCAGTTTACAATCATCTTTCTGGTGGGAGTGTAGGCCCAAACAATAGACATATTTGGAAGGCCAAAATCCCTTATAAAATCAAAACTTTTTGCTGGTTCCTTGAGAACAATGCTATCCTAACAAAAGATAATCTGGTTAGGAGGAAATGGGTTGGTGATTCTTCTTGTAGATTCTGTGATCAATCTGAAACAGTCGATCACCTGTTTTTCACTTGCCCAGTGGTTAAAATAGCTTGGGGGATTATTGGTGCCTGCTTGGGAACTAATTCTATTCCCCAAAATATCAAGCAATACAAAGTCTGGATTGGCAAATGGCTTCCTGGAAATAGAAACTTACATCAGTTTGGCCTGGCAGCCATATGCTGGGCTATATGGAAATGCAGAAACAGGGCTTGCTTTGATCAAAAGCTGATCAGGGGCCCGGGAGAGCTAATCATTCATACATGTTCTTTTTTATCTTTTTGGGCAGGCCTGTACACCGTGGAGGTTCAAGGCAAGATCCTGGACGGCGTCAAGATCATGTTGGCACGCGCTCACAGAGTTCTGGGGCGGCAGCCGGCGAGTTCACTTCCTGCAGCTCCTGATGGCATGGATGCAGATGATGAGCAGTGAATAGATGTCGGTTGTGAGGATAACGTCCTGCCAGGATGTTGGTAGTTATATGACTGTGTCCCGTGAGCAGGCGGTGGGTCTGCAGAGAAAACTTGTGATAATTACTTGATGATGCTTGTCTGATGGATTGTATTTTGTGGGTCTTACTCCTGGCATCTGGGAAGCCTGGATGTGAGGGGTTCGGTAGGTCTAGCCTGAATCAGGTTAGTTCTGTCGGGGGATGGGCACTTTTCCTCTCTTTGTTGTTAGTCTGTATCCTGCAAACTCTGTTATTTCCATTGTGAAATGGAAATGGGGCAATGCCTCGTCTCGAAAAAAATGTGTGATCTTACTTGCAACGTTCTTGTCCTTTTCATTCCCCCCTTGGTTCTTGATAACAATCATTCAGATGGAAACGATCCAAACTAGAGCTAGCTAGTTCTATCATTTGTATTGCGTATAATGACAAGTGCTTCGGCAGTGGCCATATCTTTTTTTGGCGAGAGATCCGACCGCTTTAAATTCAAAGTGGCTGGTTATGACCCGGGGATTAACTGGTTCAAACCATAACTAAATTTAGTACAGCAAGGGAAATTTTAGGTATTGATATAATCAAACAGCAATCCTATTTTTAATATATGAAACAATCACGAAATTGGAGTTACAAAATATTTGTGCAAGTCCATTTTGTGTCACAGTGGATCCACCCATCAGAGTAGCACCGATGATAAGTGGTAGGGTATGTAGGTGTTTGTGTCTGTGTGATAAGGTAATAATTGTGTTGCTGACCATGGTTCGGAGCTGCGTGATGTGGAAGATCAGGCTTGAAGGTTTTGTAAACCAACAATATAGCAAATGGAGCAGAACTCGCTGATCGAGTGATCGAGATGCATACGACGCGCCGCGGCGACCTGCCGCTCGCGCGCAAGGTGTTCGATGGAATGCGGGAGGAAGACGTGGTTTCCTGGACACGCTCATCTCGGTGCACGCGAGACTGGGGCAGATGAGGATGGCACGGGCGTTGTTCGACTCGATGCCCTACAAGACGGTGGTCTACTGGACCGCGTTAGACTTCGCCGGCGCGGTCGACGTGTTCATGCTGATGCAGGTGGAGCCTGTGGGCAACGTGGTGAGGGAATTCGTCGCCGGTGAGGATCTGGGGCCTGAGCTGGGAGGGCTTGCTGCCGTGCTGGATATCCTGGCCTCGCAGCTTGCAGGAGATGATGAAGGGCAGTGTTTCACAACTCCCTGGAGAAAAATCTCCCAAGGGAATCTTGTATGCATGGAGTACTAAACGAAGTCTATTTGCAAAACCCTTTTAGAAATGGGTGCAACTTTGCGCGACGAATCTAATGAGTCTAATTAGTTCATGATCTGCTACAATAATGCTACAATAACCATTCTCTAATCGTGCGGTCAAAGGTCTTATTAGGTAGGTCTCGTGAAATAGTGCAATGCTGTGAAGATAGTTTTATAAACTGACTTGATTTAATACCCTAAAGTATTGGTCAAAGAGACTGGAGAAATTTCTCCAACCCCGAAAGTATTCGTTGATTCAAGTGGCTGGGTTGACGTGAACGTGTTTGCCATTGATTGGTCGACATCTTGTGTGAGCACGAGGTGCTGGCTTTTCAGCTGGATTTGAGATTTTCCAAATCATTCTTCTCTTCGCAAAAAGGAGGTTTAGTGTAAAATCAGCATACAAAGATTGCATCAATTACATGACAGAAGCTCATGGGACAAGTTGAGGAGCTACGGTCAATTGTGCAACAATGGATACATGTCTCCCTTGGAGAAAAGTTCTGGAAACAAGATTAAAATGTTCTGCTGGTAGGAAATGCAATTGAAGGAACACTGAACTGCACTCTTGAATTTACAGTCTGCAAAGGAAGTGGTGTCGTATATTCTCCATCAACCAGATAATGTTCAGCTAAATTAAAGGTAGTCACCTTTCTCTAGATGCTGTGGTCGGAAAAGAAATACATGTTCAGCTCCATTGTGTTTCTCAGTTCAGGCCGTAAACCTGAAATATTGAACTCTGAGGTGCCTCGAACGTGGCAGAAACCACCAAAATCTTACTCGAATATTAACACTACGGATGGTGCTTTTGATATCAATAAAAAGACAGGTGGATGGGATTTTGTAGTAAGAGATGCTGATGGCCATGAAATGGAGGCACTTCTCATGTTGCTGACGCACTACAGGCTGAAATGGAGGCTTGTTTGCAGGCATTAGCTTATGTAGCAGATGCAGGCGTGGGGCGCCTCATTTCGGAGACAGATTCTGTCAACGTGGAGACAGGCCTCAAAAGTTCAACGTTTGATTTTGGTGCTTGTGGTCAGCGAGGCAAAGTATTTAATCGGAGCTCAGTTTCTTGATGTGAAAGTTTGTTACAATCCTAGATCGTGTAACACTGCTGCTCACTATTTTAGCTCAGGTTGGGGCGAGTCTTGGGAGAGGCATCGTTCTGGTCCATTTCAGTTGCGCCTTGGCCTCTAATCAATGGAAGTCTCTTTCCAGCTAAACGAAAAAAAGGAAAAAGGTCCTTTTAAGTCCCTCATGTATCTCTCTAGTCTTGTTTTCATTCCTCAATTAGAAACCAGATATTCCTCATCCCTCAACTTCATAAACAAGTTATTTTTGGTCCTCCACCTGATTTGATGGTGGCTTTGACTGACGTGAACATATCAACGATCCTATGTGACGCCACGTCAGTCTGGAGGGACCTAAATTAAACTATGCTGCTAGTTCAGGGCCAAAAACACTTAACAAAAAAGAACTACACAAATAATGTATCAAAATATTATCCAAATATTTTATAAGAAAAAAATTATGCAATTAAAAATATTAAAAACTAATCTAATCTTAGAAAAAATCATAGAAATTTTGTTTTATCAATGAAAAATAAATACCTTGTTCTCCTTTTCTTCTAAAATCATACTCTATCTTCTTTTACTCTATCTTATAGAAAATAACAAATAATTATTTAATTTTTTATGACCTTTTGTGTGTTTATTTGCTATAAGATGCTCCATTTATCTATTATAATTAGTCAAAATTGATGGCTTGGACTACGTAGAAAGATAAATGATGTTGTGCCATTTGATGACAAAATAATTGTCACTTGATCCTATCTATGAATATATTAGTGTAGATGACTATAGAAAATAATAAATCTAAGCTAGGCACCAGGAGTATGAATTAAAAAAACTCGGTTTCATTTTTTGAGGTAAAATAATTTTTTATGAAATTTCTAAAAAGAAACTAGAAATCTAAATAGAAAAAAATTGGATAGTTTATTGAGAAAGTATTTGTAAAATTTTTTGATAAAATATATTTGACCCTTTAAGTATCAGCATAGTTTAATTTAGGTCCTTCAAGGTTGACGATGTGCCACGTAGGATGACTGGCATGTCGTCATGTCAGCAAAACTATTACCAAAACAACCGGGGAATGAAAAATAACTGGTTTTTGAAGTGGAGGAACGAGTAATATCTGGGTTTGTATATGAGAGACCTCAAATGGACTTTTCCAAAAAAAAAGAGGCCCTGTTTAGTTCCCTTTAAAAGGGAAAAATTCTCTCTCTAAACTTTACTACTCACCTATCACATCAAATCACATCAAATCTCTTTCCTCATGCATGGAACACTAAACGTGGGTAAATAAAAAAACTAAGTACATAGTTTTGATGTACACGACGAGACGAATCTTTTGAGCCTAGTTAGATCATGATAGGATAATGTTTACCACAAACAAACGAAAAGTGCTACAGTACGCTATAGTATCCGATGTGACATTTTCACCCAACTTCACATTGGCTCCGTTTGGATGTCGATATTGGACGACATGGCATTGAATTGACTTCAATGCCAAATCAGCCATGAAATTGTAATGGGCACAATTCCAAATCTGTTGTTTGGATGACCGTTACATTGCCTTTCTGAATCCTAGAAAGTATCCCAATTCAATTACCATTTGGCTGATGTGGCTCGACCGAGGAGGGGCACAGCGGCGCGGCTCGTTGGAGGCACGCGCTCCTCCCAGATCCACGACACCAGAGGGAGGCAAGGAGCGCTTGAAGGAAGGAGGCCGACGGGGAGGAAGAAGACCGGCGGCGAGGAAGTGGGCAAGAGAGAACCTGCGGTGGCGGCAGCCTTTCCTTCGCGTCGCGGTCCCGTCACCTCGCTCCTTCGGCGGCGGCACCGAGCCTTTTTTTCACGGAGCGATAGAGCAGAGAGGGCTGGAGGGGAAGCCAATACCGCGCAAAACCGAGGTGGAGGGGTCTGAATTGCTCGCGGGCTCCCACAGGCAGGCCAAATGTCGCGCGGTATTGGCCCACGATTCCACCAGCGAATGCCTAGCAGGCCAAACAACTGTATTCATTTCTCTCTAATTCAAATACCAATACTTTAGCCCCAATACATACATCCAAACGGTCACTTTCACTTTTTTTCCCCTTTTGACACCGCCGGAGAGAACACCTGTTTTTCACTTGCCCAGTGGTTAAAATAGCTTGGGGGATTATTGGTGCCTGCTTGGGAACGCAGCGTCGTCACGACGCGGCCCAGGTCCTCGGCGACGAGAGCAACGACGACGGCATCCTTAGCCTCTTCCGCGACGCCGTCCGCGGACAGGACGGCGGCCAGAGCCTCCACCGCCATGTTGACCCTCGCACGCTTCTCCGTTCCCTCCCCGGTGAGATAAGCGACCAGCTCCGGCGCCACGGTGGCCAGGATCCTCACCGCGTCGACGCGCGCGTCGGCGCCCGCACCAGCGAATGCCTAGCAGGCCAAACAACTGTATTCATTTCTCTCTAATTCAAATACCAATACTTTAGCCCCAATACATACATCCAAACGGTCACTTTCACTTTTTTTCCCCTTTTGACACCGCCGGAGAGAACAATTCGGATTTCGCCCATTCGGCTGTAAACTATGATGGCAGACCTTTACAATAGGGGCCCAATTAAGTGCTGACCCGACATAGACAGATGGGTTGGTTGGGCTGGACTGTACCGGCCCGTGTGTGATACGTGGACCTATTGTTTTGTTCAAGACCACCGTATGAAAAGTGTCATTGGATGATCTGACATACTTGTACTTGTAAAGCGTTCTTCTTCTTTGGAGTAAGATTCCACAGTACACCAACAAGTTTTGGAGCTATATTTTTGCCTTAAGAATACATTAGTAATATTTCGTGGTGAATTTGTTTGTTATATACTTGTCTCAAAACACCAGGTTTTATCCATAATAAGGGTCTTTGACCTCAGCTTCTCTATAGAAAACATGATCAAAGGTGGTACTAAACGGTAGTGTTCTTTGACGATGTTTCGAGGAAGTTTGGATTAAAGTAACAAACTACAAGACATCTATGATCTACCGCATAAAAGATACTTGAATAGATAATTAGCTATGGTTACGGAGCCGCAAGGCCGAAACACGCGACGGACACGCTAGAAGGAAATGCAGCTCTGTGCTTCCTTCCTCTCTGCTTGTACCGTTGTACGCGCATGTCAACTTCCTCTTCCACCTTTTTAGTCTTCTCTCTTCGAATATAAAACGCATGTCGACTTGGAGATATGCTTAGCTAGCCGGCCAGAGAATATGATCGACATGCATGGCCCCCAAATGAATATTTATTTCTTATGCATGGGGGGTTGCTTTTGTGCGCTATACGCTGTTCCGCAACGCCACTGGACAGCGCTGACGTGTCTCTACACGAGAGGTTACCGCGGGTCGTGACTCGTGAAGGCTCATCAGCTTGACATGGCTTATTAGCTGTGATTACGCGCAATCTGATTCAGATTCAAGAGTGTTCGCATGGTCGCATGGAGCAAAAAAGCAGGCTCCCACGTCCAAGTCTTCAATCGCATGAATCATGATCATGGCACCAGAGAAAATATCGTGGCTGCACCTGTATTGCAAAGCCTACGGCACAACTTTAACCTTTCTCTACTCGCAAAAAAAACTTTAACCTTTCTCTTATAGCTCAAGTTTTTTATATGCATATTTTATTAACATAAATTGTTCAGATTTTTATAAACTAATGATTATTGAACCGCTAGAATATGAATATCATGCATTTTCTCAACTTATTTTATATATGCAGATATTTTAAGTTTTAATTACAGCTGTTCAAATTTTGACTAAGCAGAGAGGGGTTTCAATTCAAAAATTGTGTGTGGTGATCGTTTGTATAAACCCATAGGCCCGTTAGTCCAATATCCACACGCCCGCCATAACAGCCCGGCCCAGTTAAGGCCCGCTGAATCAAAAAGTAGCCGCATCGCGCCGGCCGGACAGGGAGCCGCGGAAACCCCAGGCACAGACACGTCGGACTCGTCGCCGTCCGACATGGCCGGAACGAGCCACTCCGGCGTTGACAAATCACCGTCCCCGTGGCCGCCGCCCCGTCCACGTGCGGCTCCGCCGTGCGCCGACGAGTCGCGGTTAGTGGCGGGGCCCCGGGATCCAGGGCGCTGGCTCCCCACCAGTTCTTCTGGTCGCGGAAGGATGGAACCGTTTGGGTGGCGATTGACCCCTGCGAGTTGGTGCAAGTGCAAGCTCCCGTCGTTGTTGGCACATTCGGAAATGGGGGTGTAGATTTGATCCTGGAAATTCTAGTTTAAGCGGGGTCGCTTTCAGGATATGCTCGCTGTTCTGTCATGCGCCCGCGTGGTGATCGTTTGACATTTTTCAGTTTGCGGATGTATATGCTCGCTGTTCTCGGATTTCAGATCGATCAGCCATGATTCGTTTCGGTTTGGTACTTTGTGTTCCTGAGTGAAGCGTGCTTCAGTACTATGCGGATTGTATGAGCTAGTTTTACGTTCTTCTCTTCCATCAGATATTATAGTCCAACAACGGAATTGTGAAACCTTGTGAAGAATTCTCCGCTTCAGTCTGATTGACTATCTCCATGATGGATGATTACCTGGTTCTCCGGCCAGCTTTTGCGCCTTTACGTGCGTCCGTTTCCTTCTCTTTTGTGCGCCTTATCTTGCGCACACTTACAACAGCACAGCATTAAGCCCGTCTCCAATTTGCAGCTTGTCGACTAATCAAGCACGCAAAAGATAGCGACTTGAGTCAGATATCTGGATTAGTTTATCTCCCCCCGGTCTCTACCACGAACCCACATCGTCGTAACCTCATATGTGCCACTACTCACTGCTCATGCTGTATATATACGCCTCTGCTCTGCTCCCGCGCTCCCGCCACCCGTGAGATCTGAGGTTGAGAGCTCTCGCACTACACGCACTTCTTGGAGAGCTAGCTCGAGCTCGACCACCCGGACATGGAAGCCCGGATGCACTACTCCAGGCCGCTCCTCCTCCTGCAGCCGCAGGGGCCGGCCACGAGCCCGGCGCCCGCCCCCGTGATGCCCGGCCCCGTTCCGGACGCTCTGCCCGTTCCGGCTCCGGCCGACGCCTTGGCCTTTCTCAACGGCAACGCGATCCTCATCCTGGCGCTACTCGTCTGCGGCCTCGTCGCGGCGCTCGCGCTCCACGTCGTGCTCCAGTGCGCGCTCCGCGTCGTCACGCTCCGCGCCTCCCACTTCGCCGGAGCCGGAGCCGACGGCGGCGCCCCGGAGGACGACCCAGAGCACAGCACCGGAGGAGGGGGCGCGGAGCAGGCGGCGGGAACGACCGGAACGCCCGGAGGGAAGCAGCGGCAGCCGCGGCGGATCACGAAGCTGGTGCAGGGGCTGCCGTGCCTGGCCTACTCGTCGGGGCTGGAGGCGGAGCTGGCCGGGTCGTCGCGGTCCGAGTGCGCCATCTGCCTCGCCGCGTTCGCGCGCGGGGAGGCCGTGCGCGTGCTGCCGCGCTGCAGCCACGGGTTCCACGCGCGCTGCATCGACCGGTGGCTCGCGGCGCGGCCGACGTGCCCTACCTGCAGGCAGGAGCCGTTCGCCGAGACCACCGCGCCGGTGCGCGTGGTCATAGTAGGCGATGGCGTGGCCCGCCTTGTGGAGCCCGACGCAGAACTTGTGCGCGGTCTGTAGATAGTGTTTGTGCATGTGTGATAGGGCATAGCGGGGTGTATAGGCAAAGCATTTTGGTCTTTGGATACGTTACACTTACTACCAAAACCAGTGAAATGAACACCGTACCATTTTGGTAGTTCTATCACCTTTTTTTTCTCTCCCTTTCTTGTTGTTTTTTAGCGTGAAAGTCGTTCTGGGACTATGCGTGGGATATGAGCATGGGGGCTAATGCACTAGGTAGTTATGCATACTGTCAGTCTGGAAAACCTGTTCGAGGATTACGTTTTCGCGTTGGGTGTTCCTCATCTTGTACATACAACATACTCTCTTTTGTACTGAAGTCATCGTACCAACTGTGACATAAATGTTCTCTGGAGTCTTGAGTCTTGTTAATATGTTTTCTTAGACGAGGAGATTGTTGATATATAGCCATATGACCACTGGAATCTTTAAAGAGCAGACGTTTTCTGTTTGAAACAAAAAGGCAAAATAGCCATCGAGGTCCTCCAACTTTGGACAAAAGGTCAACTTCGTCCCTCAACTATCAAAAAGTCCAAAATCGTCCTCCAACTTCTCAAATCCGAGTCGCTTCGGTCCCTCGTCCTAGGTGGCGTGCCACGCAGGCGTTCCATGTCAGCAGCCCGCGTCTTAGGGTTTCGCCAGCCATGGGAAAAGTCTTAATTGCCCTTTCATCTCTTGTACCCCTTCCTGCCTCCGTCGACTCACCCCTCCCCCGTTCGAGCCTCCCACTGCCGACGAAAGCAAAGGCGCTGCCGCCGCCCCCGCCCCCAAAGCGACAACGACGTTGATGGCTCGCGGTGGTAGGCAGAGGAGCGGATTGAGGACACCAGGTAGGGAAGCAACAAACCATGGAGGCGAGGAGCTCCGCAGACATGAAGAGATGGAGGTTAGACATTGATTTCGCCCCAAATTTCAGATTTGTTACTTTAATCGGTGTTGAAATTGGTTCTTTTCTGCTGAATCCGCTTGTTCTTGGCAGCTCGAACAACTGCTCGATGAACACAGGGAGGTCATGGTGGTCAGGATAGGGATTACATGCCGCCATGGTCAGTACCCAATACTTGCTTGCACTTGGTCTGGTATGGATGCTGGAAGACGATATTTGCAATGCTCAAATGTGGAGAATCCATGTGACTTCAAGCATTGGATTGATTCAGAATTTTTTGGAAGGCCAAAACAAGTAATTCAAGATCTGGTGTCTATGAACGGAAGTTTGTCTGAGCTCCTGGTGCATTTCCATGGCCAATGGGATGAGATGTTGGGTTCCAAACAGCAGGCACGACAAGAAATACGCAAGCTGAAAGCAACTATTACCGAACAACGTAGTTGCATAGGAATCCTGTTGTGTATTTCCATTTTAATGGCTTGTGCTCTTTGCCTGTTGTTTTAGGAATCCATGTAATGTTGGTGAATGCAAAGAATTTTGTGCCATATTTTTCCAGATTGCACAATGTCATTTGAGCAAAGTAACAGATTGCACAATGTCATATTTTCCCAGATTGCACAATGTCATACTATCACAAATGTCACATGTTCAAAGTAGCGGATGCTAGAACAAAGGAAATGTCACAGGTTGGTCCAAACAAACACAAAGTAGCAGATGCTAGAACAAAGACAATGTCACAGGTTGGTACAAACAAACACAAAGTACAATTTAAAGGCAGTACACCATCTGCTCAGACAATACAAAGGCTGACCCTTTCCTTTAGATGCTGCTAGTTGAATGACCAGTGGTACATTATTATCATGAGATGGTCCATGTGAGGTGGAGTTTTGCTGCTGCACAAATAGTGAATTGAGTTAGAGTCATTTCAATATTATTGTGAGAAATTAAAAAAAAACTGAATGGTGAAATGTGTAAACACCGATTTCTGAGGGCATCCCCTAGTGTTGTGTCCAGTGCCATCGCAACGGCTGCATCTAATCTTTGTTCCAACTCGAGAGGACTTAGTACTCGAGTTCATTCTTTCTGAAGGATCCATTATCCTTTTTGTTTGTGGCCGGCTAGGCATCTTTTTCACTCTAGGAGGCAAAGGTCTAGGATTTGGAGAAACAGGCCATACAGACTCATGCTGTACTGGTTGCAGGACATGCTGGTAAGTTGCTCTGTACTGGTCAATGGAGAAACAAGGATTTATGTATTTGTTGGGCTCATCTGACATAGTGAATAGAGCAGCACAAGCATGTCGACATGGGAGACCTGACACTTGCCAATATCTATAGGAGCATGTCTTCTGTGCAAGATCAACTGTGAACCTGACACTTTGAGCATCCATTACCTTCTTGATAACTTTGACTTTTGCTCTTTTCACCATTGTCATTGAAACCGTCACACCCATGTCTTCTTGTATAGTTTCCTTCATTGCTCGAGCCTTCCATGCAGGGTTAGCCTTGATAGTGCTCTCATACTTGCCACATATTCTATTTGTAGATAACCTTTTGTTTTTCAAGACTGGGCAACATGCATGAGTCGGATTATATGTCACAATCTGAAACCAATCAGTCTTGGAGTTGTAGGAAGCATGTATAAGCCAGGGACAACCTTTCCATGAACAAACAGCCCTCAACCTCGTCTTGTCATTCTTAGGAAATCTGATATTTACCTTCATTTTCAGTGTATACCTTTCTATTGCATCCTTCAGTTCTTTCTTGCCTCTAAAGCACATGTCAAGAGCAAATTGAGGTGTATCTGCATGGCTATCAAATAGTGGGTGCCTGCACTTCCTTCTCTTGGCATCAGTCTCACTGTCATCATCATAAGAGACATCTTCATCTGACTCAAAATATGGAAGGCCATCTCCCAATTCATTCACCTCAATACTATTGTTACATTCAATTACTGTTGAAAGATCCATTGCAATTTCTGTGTCCAATGGTATGCCTCCTTTCTTCTTTTTTGACATGTAAGCTTTGTAGTTAGTCCTTATCTCATTTGCTTCTTCATCCTCATCAGATGTAAACCCTGTGGCTTCCCATTCCCTATCTGATCCATCTTCATTTTCATCTGCAGAATTTTTTTCATCCTCATATGTGGCTGCATCATCCAAATCTTCTACAGTCTGGTCACCAAGGTGTGCATCTGTAGTTGGGGCTGGAGGATCTGAATGCATAACATTTTCATCTCTAAACAGATCAAAAACAGCTTCATCTCCAACTGCATCTAGTAAATCAGATTCACCCATGGCACTCATGTCGACATCAATTAATTCAATGTAAATGTCCACAGCCCCATCAGAACCTATTTCACCAACCATGTCAAGGCATGACTTATCATCAACAATCAGCCTCATTCCACTACTCAGTGCTGCACCAAATGGCAACCAGTACATCCTAACAGACCTCCTAAAGGTTGTGTGATCCAGCAGGTGACCTTCAAGCTCTGGGATAGATAGTTTGTCCTTCTCTATGTGTGAAATTCCCTCATCCCCATCGCAATATTCCACTGCCGATCCATCATGAACAAACACCCCATTGAAATGAAACCTAACAACCAATACCTCTGAATCTCCCATCTTGTCTTAGTCCTACATGATGTATTCTATCATCAACTTCAACAAAAACCCAGCAACCAACTTGAATCCGCAAATTAGAAAGGTAGGATGCAATCTGCTTACCTCCTATTCGCGGGTTGGGCTCTCCTCGTCCCCCCTCCGTCGAGTAGACCCCCGTCGTCGTCCTCCTGCTCCCCCCTCTCGCAAGCACCGGATCCTCGTCGTTGTCCTCCTGCTCCCCTCTCTCGCGAGCAGTGAACCTACGAGCATGGCGCCCCTGCCATGGGCGCGGCGGCGGCGGCGACTGGAATAAACGGACTGAAGAGCAGAAACGAGGGGATGAATCCCTTTAGAAGTAGCAGGCAAGGGGTAGAAATGGTATTTCAGCGCGGGCTGCTGACATGGAATGCCTGCGTGGCACGCCACCTAGGACGAGGGACTGAAGCGACTCGGATTTGAGAAGTTGGAGGATGATTTTGGACCTTTTGATAGTTGAGGGACGAAGTTGACCCTTTGCCCAGAGTTGGAGGACCTCGATGGCTATTTTGCCAAACAAAAAAATACACGGAATAGAGGAACGGAGGACGGGGCCTCCTATATGGCTTCCATGTGCTGGTTAAGTAACGTGGCTTAGAGGCCCAACTAGGCCCAAAAACACAATAGTACTACTTATGATCACTCCAAACCCCTATTCATTTCCCCACAATATTTTTTTTGTTCCGTTGAAAACAATCGCACCCGTAACTATATTCGAAACTTTTTTGCCACGAAATTTTATTAGCCTCCAACAATTTCATGTGATACCAGATTCAACATTTCTATCAACCTAATTCAACATTTTAAGAATATTGGTTCAACACACTTGGAAAACTAATTCAACATTTTCTAGAAAAATGTTGAAATTGTATATCGTAAATGTTGAATCTGAGGGCATCCCCTAGTGTTGTGTCCAGTGCCATCGCAACGGCTGCATCTAATCTTTGTTCCAACTCGAGAGGACTTAGTACTCGAGTTCATTCTTTCTGAAGGATCCATTATCCTTTTTGTTTGTGGCCGGCTAGGCATCTTTTTCACTCTAGGAGGCAAAGGTCTAGGATTTGGAGAAACAGGCCATACAGACTCATGCTGTACTGGTTGCAGGACATGCTGGTAAGTTGCTCTGTACTGGTCAATGGAGAAACAAGGATTTATGTATTTGTTGGGCTCATCTGACATAGTGAATAGAGCAGCACAAGCATGTCGACATGGGAGACCTGACACTTGCCAATATCTATAGGAGCATGTCTTCTGTGCAAGATCAACTGTGAACCTGACACTTTGAGCATCCATTACCTTCTTGATAACTTTGACTTTTGCTCTTTTCACCATTGTCATTGAAACCGTCACACCCATGTCTTCTTGTATAGTTTCCTTCATTGCTCGAGCCTTCCATGCAGGGTTAGCCTTGATAGTGCTCTCATACTTGCCACATATTCTATTTGTAGATAACCTTTTGTTTTTCAAGACTGGGCAACATGCATGAGTCGGATTATATGTCACAATCTGAAACCAATCAGTCTTGGAGTTGTAGGAAGCATGTATAAGCCAGGGACAACCTTTCCATGAACAAACAGCCCTCAACCTCGTCTTGTCATTCTTAGGAAATCTCTGAAACAGTCGATCACCTGTTTTTCACTTGCCCAGTGGTTAAAATAGCTTGGGGGATTATTGGTGCCTGCTTGGGAACTAATTCTATTCCCCAAAATATCAAGCAATACAAAGTCTGGATTGGCAAATGGCTTCCTGGAAATAGAAACTTACATCAGTTTGGCCTGGCAGCCATATGCTGGGCTATATGGAAATGCAGAAACAGGGCTTGCTTTGATCAAAAGCTGATCAGGGGCCCGGGAGAGCTAATCATTCATACATGTTCTTTTTTATCTTTTTGGGCAGGCCTGTACACCGTGGAGGTTCAAGGCAAGATCCTGGACGGCGTCAAGATCATGTTGGCACGCGCTCACAGAGTTCTGGGGCGGCAGCCGGCGAGTTCACTTCCTGCAGCTCCTGATGGCATGGATGCAGATGATGAGCAGTGAATAGATGTCGGTTGTGAGGATAACGTCCTGCCAGGATGTTGGTAGTTATATGACTGTGTCCCGTGAGCAGGCGGTGGGTCTGCAGAGAAAACTTGTGATAATTACTTGATGATGCTTGTCTGATGGATTGTATTTTGTGGGTCTTACTCCTGGCATCTGGGAAGCCTGGATGTGAGGGGTTCGGTAGGTCTAGCCTGAATCAGGTTAGTTCTGTCGGGGGATGGGCACTTTTCCTCTCTTTGTTGTTAGTCTGTATCCTGCAAACTCTGTTATTTCCATTGTGAAATGGAAATGGGGCAATGCCTCGTCTCGAAAAAAATGTGTGATCTTACTTGCAACGTTCTTGTCCTTTTCATTCCCCCCTTGGTTCTTGATAACAATCATTCAGATGGAAACGATCCAAACTAGAGCTAGCTAGTTCTATCATTTGTATTGCGTATAATGACAAGTGCTTCGGCAGTGGCCATATCTTTTTTTGGCGAGAGATCCGACATATATAAATTTCGGAGGGAAAATGAAAATTGTTTCGGAGGGCAGCTCGAAAGTCCCTGCTCTTTGATTTGATAGTTTAGTTGGGAGAGCATTTCATGAAAATCTGGGAGTGTGAAGTACATGTCTTTGCACACAACCAAAAATTATTTTGAAAATCAGAATAGGACTCCCACACCGTTTTCATGTAAGACTCACACCCAACCAGCACCAACTCAACCAAAACTAACTCCACCAAAATGGAATATCAAATAATCTTCGTACATTTGGTTTCCTGGAAAGCATTTTATGGGACCAAAGAAAAGGCCAGTAAAGCTTTCTGAAAGATAAGAATCTTCTTTATAGGAAAGAAAAAAACATCTTTTTATAAAGGGTGATAGATATCAAGATACCAATGTAGAAACCATAGGGAGAAACATTCAGAGGAAACATTAGTTATCACAAGAAAACACCACAAAAGAGCCGCATTTTCCACAGGCACGTACTTTGCAATCAGGGGATGCATGCATGCAAAAAGCCATGAACCAAAGATAACTACGCTTTGCGCCATCATTTATCTGACTCTGACCCCAAATCAAAGCAGTACCCGTTGTTGTTTTCTCCCCGTCGTTCCGCATCAGCTAGAATCCGTGATTTTGACACTGGGGCGGCAGCCCACAAGAACGCTGGAAATGTGGCCACTTCTTTCCCGAAAGCACCACGCCGACGAATCCCGCAAAGCCGGCATGATTGGCCAGGCGACGAAACGCGAAAAGGCGAAAGAAAGGCGCGCGGCACATATCCTCCCCCGGCCTCGCCCTCGGCCCTCGCCGGCGACGGCGAGGCAGCCCCACCCTTGGCGATCAGGAATCGAGAATTCGAGACCCTTCTTCTTTCCGGCTCTTGCAGTCCACGTTGAGAAAAGGGGATGGGGATTGATCGATTGACGTCAACGGCGAGCGCATCTAAAACTGGCTCACGAGGTTAATCGACAATTTGGGGACGATCTTATGGCTTGGATACCTTTGTTTTGCCCTGAGAAATCGAGTATCCCTGAGAATCCGCCTTTTGACCGAAGGTTAGCGTCACGAATTGAAGAGGAAGTGGAGTCAAGACGAAAGAGGGATAAGGAAGGGGGAAAAGCAGGCACATATGCTTGGGGTGTGCCGAAACGCGGCTGCTTTTCTCGTTCTTTCTCAAGACTCAGGGACATGTGTGATCTTACTTGACAAGCCTTTGTGCATAATCCTTCCAATCCATTTTGATTTATGCCTGGAAAAAGATATTACTGTGCATAATTTCCTGGTACAGCATGGAAGGTTAAATTTTTCAAGGTGGCTAAATGATATCTTGTTTGGGCAATGGTTGGTGGTGGTTGATGAGGTGTATCAATATCCTTTTTCCAATGAGGAGGATACAATTTATTGGAAATGGTCTAGAAACAAGATTTTTACGACAAAGTCAGTTTACAATCATCTTTCTGGTGGGAGTGTAGGCTCAAACAATAGACATATTTGGAAGGCCAAAATCCCTTATAAAATCAAAACTTTTTGCTGGTTCCTTGAGAACAATGCTATCCTAACAAAAGATAATCTGGTTAGGAGGAAATGGGTTGGTGATTCTTCTTGTAGATTCTGTGATCAATCTGAAACAGTCGATCACCTGTTTTTCACTTGCCCAGTGGTTAAAATAGCTTGGGGGATTATTGGTGCCTGCTTGGGAACTAATTCTATTCCCCAAAATATCAAGCAATACAAAGTCTGGATTGGCAAATGGCTTCCTGGAAATAGAAACTTACATCAGTTTGGCCTGGCAGCCATATGCTGGGCTATATGGAAATGCAGAAACAGGGCTTGCTTTGATCAAAAGCTGATCAGGGGCCCGGGAGAGCTAATCATTCATACATGTTCTTTTTTATCTTTTTGGGCAGGCCTGTACACCGTGGAGGTTCAAGGCGAACTAAGACGATGGTTCAAACGGATTTGAAAAATGATTTATAGTTTGGAAAAAAAATGAAATCAAAGATCAAAATCCAAATAGAATCCGTGCGATGCATGCGGCATGCAGCATGCAGCATGCAACTGTCCCTCACGTGCACGTCTTTTGCTGTTGTCCGTGCAATAATCTGGTCCGTTCATCTTTTATGCACCAATCTACTGGAAGTCAACTAGCTAAAAAAACTTGTGGAAGCTATATAGGTTTCCCCGCGGAGGACGGAGGTAGCAATTCAACAGGCACAACTGAAGCCCATTCATTTCTTCATCTGGCCATTTATGTGCTCCCCGAGAAAAACGGGCCGCCGAGTGAGCCCAAAGCCCATGTGAGGGGAAAAAGTCGAAAACCCTTCGAGGAAACTGTATAGTGCGGCCAGCCGCCAGCGTCAGCAGGAAGCGACGGGCCAGTAGCCGGCGGCCGCTACGCGTCGGCGTCGAGGGCCCCATAGAGCAGCCAAAATTCTCCGCTGGCGCCGACGTGGTCGCACCGAAAGTTTCTCGCGACGGCGACGGCCAGGCCGTATCGGCGGACCCTTTCGGGCCCTTTTTCTGCCGGCCTCCGGTACCAGTTGGCCGGAGAGGGCCCAGGGACAGAGACGACGAGTCCTGCACGTCTCAAGCGTCAAGCCCCGACGTGTCGATCGACAGCTTACACGTGCCCGATTCCTTGGCGTTACGTGGAATACAAGCGGCTCGGGGTGGCAAAAGGCACGGGACGAAGCCCCCCCGCGCGGTCCGCGTCACGCACGCAGGCACGCACCTCCCCGGCCGTTCTCTACGGGCGGTGTCGCACACCTTCTTTTCCTCTCGGAGCTTCTTTTCCTCTTGGAGAATAATAATACGGGCATACGGCGGAGGCGTCTAGTATAAACCCCAGCAGGCCCCCGCTCGTCACGCCGCCCGTCCGTGCGTTTCCTTCCTTTGTCTTTGCTTGCTCTCGAGGCTTTGCGTCACTCGACTCCTTGCCGCCGCCGATCGGGTTCCCCCGGACTCTCCCCAGGCCGAAGCGATCGCCGCGCGGCTCTGAGCAGGTGATTCTCCTCTCCCCTCGTCTGTTCGATCTCAATCCGTCTTTTCGATTGTAGCACTTCTCCCCCGATAGATCGCCTCGCCAGGCTTGGGTTGGCGGTCTCTGGTAATTTTTTTTTGTGGGATTCTGCGTCTGGCGCTGATGAATTCTCGTGGTTTGTTTCGTGCGCGGGCGATCCCTCGTAGAAATTTCGCTGAGATATTTAATGATTCATCCGCAAACCGCGTGCTAGGAAGGATTATGCAGCGGCTCTCGCGCCGTCTGTATCTTTTGCCAGTGGTGAGCTAGTAATGAATTTTTAACCCCCAAAAAAAAAGAATCTGGGAATTAACTTTAAAAGAATAGACACTGCTGCGCTGTGGAGCTTTTGGGTTCACCGCGCTGATCTATACTTGCCAGGGTTAGTACTAAGTCTATTACTGTGCACAATACATACTGCAGCCGAAGGCCAAATTGTGCATAGATAATTGTCCTCTGTTTTTTTTTGATAAATATCCCCACATGATGTTCTGTGTTCCTCTCGAATCCTTATGTTTGTTGAGTAGGGATGCAAGTGGGTATCCAATGGGTTTTTTTGTCAGCCACTCTAGTTCATTTCATCTTCTAAATTATTTACATGGCATGCCATTCTAGTTTATTTTTCTAAGTTTTGGGTCGACCCAATGACCAAAAATATATGGACTTGCATCCCTATTGTTGAGTGATGATATATGTGATCACTCGAGTCTCGAGAGTAGAATTCGTCGGACTCTGCATCTGCATTTACACGCGATTCACGCGAGTACTCTCAGGCGTTTAGTACTTCAGGCTGTTATATTCCTTTGTCCTGTACAGAGGTCCGAAATAAAACAAGATAACTGGAGGAAGTTTTTCTTTTACATGCGAGTACAAAATTCATTTTGTTCCCATGTCCAGTCTATATAATTGCACAAAGTCACTTCAGTTTTCTCTGAATATGTACTGAACATTGATCTCTATTGCAGAATACTCGAGAATGGCTGACGAGGATATTCAGCCAATTGTGTGTGACAATGGCACCGGAATGGTCAAGGTTGTTACTGCACACAAAAATCTTTGCAGTAAAGCAACTCTACTCCCACCAACTAATTGTGATCAACTCCTTGATATTAACAGGCAGGTTTTGCCGGTGATGATGCACCAAGAGCTGTCTTCCCTAGCATTGTGGGAAGACCACGCCATACCGGTGTCATGGTTGGCATGGGCCAGAAGGATGCCTATGTGGGTGATGAAGCTCAGGCAAAGAGAGGTATCCTGACACTGAAGTACCCAATTGAGCATGGCATCGTCAACAACTGGGATGACATGGAGAAGATCTGGCATCACACCTTCTACAACGAGCTCCGTGTGGCACCTGAAGACCACCCTGTACTGCTGACCGAGGCCCCTCTCAATCCCAAAGCCAATAGAGAGAAGATGACACAGATCATGTTTGAGACCTTTGAATGCCCGGCAATGTATGTTGCAATCCAGGCCGTTCTTTCCTTGTATGCTAGTGGGCGAACAACTGGTAAGATTGTTGTCACCTTGGAAATGGGAATATATCATATGTTAGTAGTAGTACTGACACTATTTCTCTCTCTGTGTGTAGGTATTGTGCTGGACTCGGGTGATGGTGTGAGCCACACTGTTCCAATCTATGAAGGATACACACTTCCTCATGCTATTCTCCGTTTGGACCTTGCCGGCCGTGACCTCACTGATCATCTAATGAAGATCCTCACAGAGAGAGGGTACTCCCTCACGACAAGTGCAGAGCGTGAAATTGTCAGGGACATTAAAGAGAAGCTCGCCTATGTTGCCCTTGATTACGAGCAGGAGCTGGAAACTGCCAGGAGCAGCTCCTCTGTTGAGAAGAGCTATGAGATGCCTGATGGCCAGGTTATCACCATTGGATCAGAAAGGTTCAGGTGCCCTGAGGTGCTCTTCCAGCCATCTCTTGTTGGCATGGAATCTCCTGGCATACATGAAGCTACATACAACTCCATCATGAAGTGTGATGTCGATATCAGGAAGGATCTATATGGTAATGTTGTGCTCAGTGGAGGATCCACCATGTTCCCTGGGATTGCCGATCGTATGAGCAAGGAGATCACGTCCCTGGCTCCCAGCAGCATGAAGATTAAAGTGATTGCACCGCCTGAAAGGAAATACAGTGTCTGGATTGGTGGCTCTATACTGGCCTCCCTCAGCACTTTTCAGCAGGTACTCACAGTTTGTCATGAACATTTGTCAGTTTGGTTTGAGAAAGGAATTAAAGCAGATTTGTCCCATCCATTTTCTTTTCCTTCTTGTGCGAAACACCCATTATGCACCAATTCCATGCTGTTCATGCACTGCCCGGTTTTCATTAGTTCATTTGCATACACTTGCATGGCATATATAATTTCCTGATAAGCTATAGATGATAGATGTGCTCACCCTGGGCATGTTAGATATTGCTCTGTCGTAGGTTAGTCAGAAAAGTGGTGAAGTGCCATCTGCCTAGAAACTAGTAGGAGTAGAACATGGTCACTGCTACTTGTTTTTTGCACAATTCATTTTTCTTGCAATGTATTCCTTTCCTTCCTCTGTTTGAAATTAGCTCTGACTCTGGGTAATTGTTTGACAGATGTGGATCGCTAAGGCAGAGTATGACGAAACCGGTCCCGGCATTGTCCACATGAAGTGCTTCTAAGTTTCTGGGGGAGGTTTCACATGGGTGTTGGGTTGTCCAAGAGGTTGCCGGCTTGTCAGTCTCAGTCCGTTGCCTTGAAGCAATACAGCAAAGGCAGGGGAAGAGTATAAGTGAACAGAAATAACAGTAGTCGTGTACCCTCCTAGGTTGTGAGAATGAAGTAAACATCTACAGATTAGTCCGTGGTGTTCCGTACCGTACGGAATGGATTGTTTGTGTACTTAGTGTACTGTTCCCTACATAGTTTGCGTTTATTTGGTTCCGGCTAATGTCTATGCGAGCGTTAATAATACAGTATATCCACCATTTTACTGGAAAAACTCCATGCCATTTTTTCCTGTCGTACTATATTCTCATCCCACGTCTCAAAATTTCACTGAGTCGCTTTTTTTTTAGATTAACTCGATCATCAATCTTTTCAATCTTTCCAGTCGTCCAGCGGCGCAGCCCAAGAATGCAATTCTACGGATCGCTTCGATGGCTGGGCCTCTCGGGGGCCCAGAAGCAGCTGTGAACAACCACACAGTAGCCCAGTCCCCGCCGCGCGACCGTGTGGGTCCGTCGAAACCCGTCGCGCTACCGCAACCAATCAGAGCGCAGGAAACCTCCTCCCACGGATCGCCCCCCACGATCCGCGTGCCTCCCACCAAGCGCAATCGCAACCGTCCGTCCCCCGCGAATCCAACGCTCCAAACCGCGCCGCCCCTCCCGAAAACCAAACCCCACCGCCGCCGAGAATACGAAATTTTCCCAGCCTCCCGCCCACTCGCCGCCTACATAAACACCTCCCCCTCCCCAATCTCTCCTCACTCCAATTCCCCAATTCCCAAATCCTCCTGCAACCTCACCTCGCGCCCTCCGCTCTCCCTCCTCCGCCGCCAGCACCGCCCACCGCCTTCCGCTCCCGATGGCCCGCACGAAGCAGACGGCGAGGAAGTCCACCGGTGGCAAGGCGCCCCGCAAGCAGCTGGCGACCAAGGCGGCGCGCAAGTCGGCCCCGGCGACCGGCGGGGTGAAGAAGCCCCACCGCTTCCGCCCCGGCACCGTCGCGCTCCGTGAGATCCGCAAGTACCAGAAGAGCACGGAGCTGCTCATCCGCAAGCTCCCCTTCCAGCGCCTGGTGCGCGAGATCGCGCAGGACTTCAAGACCGACCTCCGCTTCCAGAGCTCCGCCGTCGCCGCGCTGCAGGAGGCCGCCGAGGCGTACCTCGTCGGGCTCTTCGAGGACACCAACCTCTGCGCCATCCACGCCAAGCGCGTCACCATCATGCCCAAGGACATCCAGCTTGCCCGCCGCATCCGTGGCGAGAGGGCCTAGAGGGTCTGGATTCGCCGTAGTATCTGCCTGATCTGGGGAAATGTAGAGTTGTTCTTCGTAGTTGCTTTAGCTTATGTTATATCGTGGAGGTGTGTGAGGTAGAAGTGTCATTGTTCGTGATGTGGTTGTGGTGTCCTGGGTGATGTAGCGTCTGATGTTACCATCTCATTACCATCAGCAATGGAAAGTTAATTATCTCATCTTGGATATGTGCTCTCCAGTTATTGTTGTATGGGCGTGCGTTCATGGATCTCATTTGAGGACATGGTCTCCTCAGGCTGATATGTTAGGCCTTGTTTAGATGTTAGAACTGGGAGGGTGAATTTGGGAGTATGATGTCACTTCATAATCATTGCGTCACTGTAGCATTTCGTTTGTATTTGTAAAAAATTGTCCAAAAATTGATTAATTGGGCTCAAAATGTTTGTCTCGCAGAGCACAACAAAACTGTGTAATTAATTTTTGATTTCATCTATATTTAGTACTCCATGCATCTTATGATATTTTGATGTGATGTGAAATCTTCTTTTTCATAGTAAATTTGGGAGTGAAATTTGGCATCTAAACAAGGCCTTAATGTGATGGTGCACTTGGAAGTGCTCAGTCTTAAATGATGCCTTGCCATTGGTTTAATCGTTTCAGTTGTTCCATTTCAAGTTAACTGGTTCATATTCCGAAATCAGAACTATCTAGGGCCTTGTTTAGATGTTAGAATTGGGAGGGTGAATTTGGAAATATGATGTCACTTCGTAATCATTGCACCACTATAGCATTTCGTTTGTATTTGTGAAAAATTGTCCAAAAATTGATTAATTAGGCTCAAAATGTTCGTCTCGCAGAGCACAACAAAACTGTGTAATTAGTTTTTGATTTCATCTACATTTATTACTTCATGCATGTTATGACATTTTGATGTGATGTGGAATCTTCTTTTTACATAGTAAATTTAGGAGTGGAATTTGGAATCTAAACAGGGCCTAGATGCCATTGTGTTTGGTAGTGCTGTCTGCCAAAGCAGAGCTATCTGGAGCCTATCTGTGCCTTGTGCATGCACGAACTGTCGAGCTTTTCAACTTGCGGCATTGCATTTGTGCTATGGCTGTGTTTAGTTCTAAAAAGTGTAGAAGAAAGTTTGGAAAAAATGTCACATCGGACACTGTAGTGTACTGTAGCACCTTTCGTTTGTTTGTGGTAAACATTGTCCTATCATGACCTAACTAGGCTCAAAAGATTTGTCTCGTCGTGTACATCAAAACCATGCAATTAGTTTTTTTTATTTACTCACGTTTAGTGTTCCATGCATGAGGAGAGCGATTTGATGTGATAGGTGGATAGTGATGTTTGGAGAGAGAATTTTGGGAATTTTGGTGATAAGATGGGGAACTAAACACAGCCAAAGACCTTCAGATCTAGTAGTGCTGTTGAGATGTTTTAGATAGAGCGATGATTCCTGGATCTTTTGGTTGTAGTGTTCAGTTGCGATGCAGTGTCTGCTTTTATGATCTCATTGTCGCTAAGGTTTCCCTATCAGGAAGCATATGTACTGTATCTGCCATTTTCTCCGATTTGTATTAACTATTGGCTAATATAACTGTTCTGATACTTCAGTACAAGGCAGGACATGTGAAATAGCCTCATAATTTCAGGCTTAAGTGATTCTTTGACCCAAAAGTTAATCCAGTTTAAATAAAACCAAAAATTTACCCTGCTTTGCTGAAAGCATGAATCCAGTTTAATTCCATTTCGAGTTTCTTGATTCTGTACCATAAAGGTTACCTGGTTCTGGCTTGGCGTCTCAGAATCTGGACTTATGTACATGTATAGCAGCAGCGTAGTAGCACAGCATGTTTTTGTTAAATTCAGTGTTGTGATTCCTGTATACATCTGTATGTCTGACTGATCACAAATCAGTCAAGGATCCTCAACCAATGTTTCGGAACCCTGTCTAGATGCATTGTCCCGAACTTTAAGGTCAACTTACAGGCATGAGGATTCCTCGTTGATGTCCTGAACAATCACAATTTTTCATTTGCCACTATTTTTAGTGCGCCTTGGTATCTTCTGATGTACAGAAAAAAAAGACCAGAAATGGGGTCGAACAATGCATTTTTTTTTCTTTGAGAAAGTAGTACGGGGTGCAGGTCTCCTGACTTAATTCAGTCCACTAAAAACTCCATTCTCTTTTACTTTAAAAAAAACTCCATTCTCTTAGTTGACCAAGAGTGTGAACAAAAAGTTTCTGATAAAGATACAGATATTTCATCTTCCCTGCCTGACTCATGCTACTATCTGCTTGTATGCATGTTCATTGCAGCATGCCATTTACATGTACTGTTTGAGCAGATCAGCTGAAGCAGCGTGAACGATATCTGAAGTGCTGTAACATTCAAGTGCCTGCCTAAGCCAAACTGCTCCAAAAAAAATTTATTATGAAACAAAACTACTAGTATCATGTGTTGATTATTTGCCACCAAGAGCCCCAAGCTAACGCAGCAAAACTGAACAAGAGGGCAGGCCATGAAACTGTCCAACAGACTGATGACTGAAGGACCAACGACTGGTGTCTTCGTTTCAAAAAAAAAAAGGTGACAACCTATGGCCGCCCCATCAGATCAGTAGCAAGCAGTCTCGCTGCGTTTCTGTTGACAGATGTTATCTGTTCTCTACTCACTTTAGACGGTTCGTCGTGAAACGCACTATCCCATAGCATCTTTCAGTACGTCAGTCAACCCTTCTGAGGAGCGATTGCTTGTAAGGTTCCGATTGCAGGCTTAAACCTTGGAAACTATTGCAAGTACTTTTGCTTATCCCTTTGTTTGCTGCTATAAATGACACATTTGATTTGTTCAAATATGCAGGTCCTGGTCTCATGGATAGAGATGCTGGTGATTGGTCAGCTCAGTGTCTATTTTCATTGCCGTGGAAATTTCAAACATCGATGAAACAGGGTCTATTTCTGAGCACGCGCCAATCCCCGTAAGATTGTAGAAGTTTTGTGCCAAGAGTGCGAAGAGTTATCACACGATTTTGCTTGATCCAGTGTGTGTGGGCATTGAAATGGACATGGCAGGCCCAGGGAATCTAACAGCATGGAGGCAACTCCAGCTTTTGCCACCAACGGATCAGGATAGCATAAAAACGCCTCATCCCGTCGCCGCCAAGGGCAAAGGCGCCCCTGTCTCGTGTGCCAGTTGCCAGCTGAATCGGATCCGCGTTCCATTTCAACACGCAAAAATACTGCCCCCAAGTTACTATTCATTTTTTCTCCTAACTTTTACCGTCTCTTATTAAAAAATGTTGGTCTAAATAAATGAAAATTAAGTCATATGTAATCATAAAATATGTCACAAGCGAAATAAGCAGTCCTTAATAATATTGTAAATAAGATAAATAGTCAAAGGGGTAACTAAGTACTCCCTCCGTCCAGATTTGATATATGTATCAGGAGAAAAAGAAGTTCGAAATTGATATGAATATTTGTTGTTAGAGTCTGTCCCGTCTTAAATTGATTAGACATGCCTGTTTCCCAGGCCAATTAGCTTTTACATGAATATATGAATATTTCTTCTAAGTCTCTATACTGCTCACTTAAAAGCATATCAAAGGTGAATGGAGGGGGTGATATGGAACGAAAGTAACACCCTGATTGCAGGCTTTGCAGCACCGTGCAGATGGCCCCGTCAACACCAGTGGCTAGAGCGAATCATCCGACCAGGATCCATTCATCCCGCCAGCCCAGCTGGCCTTCCCTCATTTCTCGGACACGCTTGCTCCGGCCTCTGGTTGTGCGGTGCCGCAAGTCAGCTTCCGTCGCTGATCATATGTCGGTAGATATCCGCACCCATGTGGATCAGACGTGTAGTCCGCAGCCCCATCCAATCCAACCACCCGCCGCGCCGTCCCAATCCTCCGGCCACCGCCAACGCGCCGAGCCCCGCCGCCCGCCGCCCCTCCTATTTCAAGCCACGGACCCCTAGCCTCCTCCGCGCACACACGCATCCTCCTCCGTTGCCCGCTTTTAACCATATCCGCCGCCCGCTCCCAACAATTTGCCAATCCGCGCCGCTCGCGACGTCGTGACGCGCGCGCGCGCACCCGCCCGCCCCCGTCGCGCCACAGCCACAGGACAACTTGACAAGGCGCCCCAACCGCCGCCCATCTCCTATCGTCATCGCTCATCGGCCTTGCGAAATTGCGATCCCTCGGCTCCTCCCACCACCCAGCTAGCCCTCGGCTCCCCCAAACACCAAAGTCCCAAAAGCTCGCAGAGCGCGCGGGAAGGCGGTGATCCGGCCTGATCAGCCGAGAGCGCGCGGGCGAGGGGATCGAGCCGACCAGCCGGCGGGCAGGATCGGAGCAGAATCGCGAGGAGGATGGACCACGCGGCGGAGGCGCAGCGGACGGACCTGATGACGATCACTCGTCACGTGCTGAACGAGCAGAGCCGCCACCCGGAGTCCCGCGGCGACTTCACCATCCTCCTCTCCCACATCGTCCTCGGCTGCAAGTTCGTCGCCTCGGCGGTCAACAAGGCGGGGCTCGCCAAGCTCATCGGCCTCGCCGGCGAGACCAACGTCCAGGCAAGCCGCTTTTCACGGGCCACCGCGCGCTCGCTCTGCCATGATCGCCAATCGCCATCCATTCGTCGCCTTTCACGTGCCGACACACGCGTACTCTGAATTATTACTGCTACCCGTCTGGCCGTCTGCAGGCTGTTCCTCTCACGCGCGACGTGGCCATATGAACACCTGACATTTGTTTGCTGCAAAATCGAGCTGACTCACCACTCATTCGATAACAAATTATGCATGCTCTCACTGTTCTTGTTCATTTTACAGTAGTAGATAATAACCAATTATCCAATGCTCTCATCAGACATGCAATATTTTACAGTAGTATTTCGTACACGGATGATCCCGAGTGATACCCTTTTGTCAGATACTTTAGTTCGTCTCGGGAGTTGTTGATGACATGCGACAGCTTCCTGCAGGGGGAGGAGCAGAAGAAACTGGATGTGCTGTCCAATGAGGTCTTTGTCAAGGCGCTCGTCAGCAGCGGCCGCACCGTAATGCACTCTCCTACACATTTTTTTTTGAACGAACGGGCACGAGATTGTGCCTATTTCATTGAAAAAGAGGGGAGTACAAGGTGCGGTCAATCACAAATTACATGAAGAAAAATTTTACTCTCGTGATACAAGAGCGGCAAGCTCTTTTGCCCCCGCAAGAATCCACGTAGACGCCTCGCTTTTGATGTTTGCCATAAGTGTGGCCGTGGAAGACTCGCGCCTGTCAAAGGTTCTGGTGATTGGTCAGCTCAGTGTCTATTTTCATTGCCGTGGAAATTTCAAACATCGATGAAACAGGGTCTATTTCTGAGCACGCGCCAATCCCCGTAAGATTGTAGAAGTTTTGTGCCAAGAGTGCGAAGAGTTATCACACGATTTTGCTTGATCCAGTGTGTGTGGGCATTGAAATGGACATGGCAGGCCCAGGGAATCTAACAGCATGGAGGCAACTCCAGCTTTTGCCACCAACGGATCAGGATAGCATAAAAACGCCTCATCCCGTCGCCGCCAAGGGCAAAGGCGCCCCTGTCTCGTGTGCCAGTTGCCAGCTGAATCGGATCCGCGTTCCATTTCAACACGCAAAAATACTGCCCCCAAGTTACTATTCATTTTTTCTCCTAACTTTTACCGTCTCTTATTAAAAAATGTTGGTCTAAATAAATGAAAATTAAGTCATATGTAATCATAAAATATGTCACAAGCGAAATAAGCAGTCCTTAATAATATTGTAAATAAGATAAATAGTCAAAGGGGTAACTAAGTACTCCCTCCGTCCAGATTTGATATATGTATCAGGAGAAAAAGAAGTTCGAAATTGATATGAATATTTGTTGTTAGAGTCTGTCCCGTCTTAAATTGATTAGACATGCCTGTTTCCCAGGCCAATTAGCTTTTACATGAATATATGAATATTTCTTCTAAGTCTCTATACTGCTCACTTAAAAGCATATCAAAGGTGAATGGAGGGGGTGATATGGAACGAAAGTAACACCCTGATTGCAGGCTTTGCAGCACCGTGCAGATGGCCCCGTCAACACCAGTGGCTAGAGCGAATCATCCGACCAGGATCCATTCATCCCGCCAGCCCAGCTGGCCTTCCCTCATTTCTCGGACACGCTTGCTCCGGCCTCTGGTTGTGCGGTGCCGCAAGTCAGCTTCCGTCGCTGATCATATGTCGGTAGATATCCGCACCCATGTGGATCAGACGTGTAGTCCGCAGCCCCATCCAATCCAACCACCCGCCGCGCCGTCCCAATCCTCCGGCCACCGCCAACGCGCCGAGCCCCGCCGCCCGCCGCCCCTCCTATTTCAAGCCACGGACCCCTAGCCTCCTCCGCGCACACACGCATCCTCCTCCGTTGCCCGCTTTTAACCATATCCGCCGCCCGCTCCCAACAATTTGCCAATCCGCGCCGCTCGCGACGTCGTGACGCGCGCGCGCGCACCCGCCCGCCCCCGTCGCGCCACAGCCACAGGACAACTTGACAAGGCGCCCCAACCGCCGCCCATCTCCTATCGTCATCGCTCATCGGCCTTGCGAAATTGCGATCCCTCGGCTCCTCCCACCACCCAGCTAGCCCTCGGCTCCCCCAAACACCAAAGTCCCAAAAGCTCGCAGAGCGCGCGGGAAGGCGGTGATCCGGCCTGATCAGCCGAGAGCGCGCGGGCGAGGGGATCGAGCCGACCAGCCGGCGGGCAGGATCGGAGCAGAATCGCGAGGAGGATGGACCACGCGGCGGAGGCGCAGCGGACGGACCTGATGACGATCACTCGTCACGTGCTGAACGAGCAGAGCCGCCACCCGGAGTCCCGCGGCGACTTCACCATCCTCCTCTCCCACATCGTCCTCGGCTGCAAGTTCGTCGCCTCGGCGGTCAACAAGGCGGGGCTCGCCAAGCTCATCGGCCTCGCCGGCGAGACCAACGTCCAGGCAAGCGCTTTTCACGGGCCAACGCTAGCTGTGTCATGATCGCGATCCATTCGTCGCCTTTCACGTGCCGACACGCGTACTCTGAATTATTACTACTACCCGTCTGGCCGTCTGCAGGCTAGCTGTTCCTCTCACGCGCGCGGTGGCCATATGAACACCTGACATTTGTTTGCTGCAAAATCGAGCTGACTCACCACTCATTCGATAACAAATTATGCATGCTCTCACTGTTCTTGTTCATTTTACAGTAGTAGATAATAACCAATTATCCAATGCTCTCATCAGACATGCAATATTTTACAGTAGTAAGGTTCCGATTGCAGGCTTAAACCTTGGAAACTATTGCAAGTACTTTTGCTTATCCCTTTGTTTGCTGCTATAAATGACACATTTGATTTGTTCAAATATGCAGGTCCTGGTCTCATGGATAGAGATGCTGGTGATTGGTCAGCTCAGTGTCTATTTTCATTGCCGTGGAAATTTCAAACATCGATGAAACAGGGTCTATTTCTGAGCACGCGCCAATCCCCGTAAGATTGTAGAAGTTTTGTGCCAAGAGTGCGAAGAGTTATCACACGATTTTGCTTGATCCAGTGTGTGTGGGCATTGAAATGGACATGGCAGGCCCAGGGAATCTAACAGCATGGAGGCAACTCCAGCTTTTGCCACCAACGGATCAGGATAGCATAAAAACGCCTCATCCCGTCGCCGCCAAGGGCAAAGGCGCCCCTGTCTCGTGTGCCAGTTGCCAGCTGAATCGGATCCGCGTTCCATTTCAACACGCAAAAATACTGCCCCCAAGTTACTATTCATTTTTTCTCCTAACTTTTACCGTCTCTTATTAAAAAATGTTGGTCTAAATAAATGAAAATTAAGTCATATGTAATCATAAAATATGTCACAAGCGAAATAAGCAGTCCTTAATAATATTGTAAATAAGATAAATAGTCAAAGGGGTAACTAAGTACTCCCTCCGTCCAGATTTGATATATGTATCAGGAGAAAAAGAAGTTCGAAATTGATATGAATATTTGTTGTTAGAGTCTGTCCCGTCTTAAATTGATTAGACATGCCTGTTTCCCAGGCCAATTAGCTTTTACATGAATATATGAATATTTCTTCTAAGTCTCTATACTGCTCACTTAAAAGCATATCAAAGGTGAATGGAGGGGGTGATATGGAACGAAAGTAACACCCTGATTGCAGGCTTTGCAGCACCGTGCAGATGGCCCCGTCAACACCAGTGGCTAGAGCGAATCATCCGACCAGGATCCATTCATCCCGCCAGCCCAGCTGGCCTTCCCTCATTTCTCGGACACGCTTGCTCCGGCCTCTGGTTGTGCGGTGCCGCAAGTCAGCTTCCGTCGCTGATCATATGTCGGTAGATATCCGCACCCATGTGGATCAGACGTGTAGTCCGCAGCCCCATCCAATCCAACCACCCGCCGCGCCGTCCCAATCCTCCGGCCACCGCCAACGCGCCGAGCCCCGCCGCCCGCCGCCCCTCCTATTTCAAGCCACGGACCCCTAGCCTCCTCCGCGCACACACGCATCCTCCTCCGTTGCCCGCTTTTAACCATATCCGCCGCCCGCTCCCAACAATTTGCCAATCCGCGCCGCTCGCGACGTCGTGACGCGCGCGCGCGCACCCGCCCGCCCCCGTCGCGCCACAGCCACAGGACAACTTGACAAGGCGCCCCAACCGCCGCCCATCTCCTATCGTCATCGCTCATCGGCCTTGCGAAATTGCGATCCCTCGGCTCCTCCCACCACCCAGCTAGCCCTCGGCTCCCCCAAACACCAAAGTCCCAAAAGCTCGCAGAGCGCGCGGGAAGGCGGTGATCCGGCCTGATCAGCCGAGAGCGCGCGGGCGAGGGGATCGAGCCGACCAGCCGGCGGGCAGGATCGGAGCAGAATCGCGAGGAGGATGGACCACGCGGCGGAGGCGCAGCGGACGGACCTGATGACGATCACTCGTCACGTGCTGAACGAGCAGAGCCGCCACCCGGAGTCCCGCGGCGACTTCACCATCCTCCTCTCCCACATCGTCCTCGGCTGCAAGTTCGTCGCCTCGGCGGTCAACAAGGCGGGGCTCGCCAAGCTCATCGGCCTCGCCGGCGAGACCAACGTCCAGGCAAGCGCTTTTCACGGGCCAACGCTAGCTGTGTCATGATCGCGATCCATTCGTCGCCTTTCACGTGCCGACACGCGTACTCTGAATTATTACTACTACCCGTCTGGCCGTCTGCAGGCTAGCTGTTCCTCTCACGCGCGCGGTGGCCATATGAACACCTGACATTTGTTTGCTGCAAAATCGAGCTGACTCACCACTCATTCGATAACAAATTATGCATGCTCTCACTGTTCTTGTTCATTTTACAGTAGTAGATAATAACCAATTATCCAATGCTCTCATCAGACATGCAATATTTTACAGTAGTATTTCGTACACGGATGATCCCGAGTGATACCCTTTTGTCAGATACTTTAGTTCGTCTCGGGAGTTGTTGATGACATGCGACAGCTTCCTGCAGGGTGAGGAGCAGAAGAAACTGGATGTGCTGTCCAATGAGGTCTTTGTCAAGGCGCTCGTCAGCAGCGGCCGCACCGTAATGCACTCTCCTACACGTCTGACTCCCATGTTTTCGCCTATAAAAACACATCGTCGACTTCTTTTCCAACACTTAAAGTTATCAACTTATTAGACATTGACTTTGCTCATGCGTGTAGTGCGTTCTTGTGTCTGAAGAGAACGAGGAGGCCATATTCGTCGACCCAGTCCTCCGTGGAAAGTCAGTGAATTTACTCCCCCTGTGTTACTCTTAGTTGCTTGCTACTAATTGTTTTTTGACCTGTAGTTCCACAAGATCTCACTGTTGCTTTCACTGACTGTGACATGCACGGGTTTTCCTATCTCTTCAGGTACTGCGTTTGTTTCGATCCCCTGGATGGCTCCTCCAATATCGATTGTGGTGTCTCCATCGGAACAGACTGCCCCTGAACTCGCTCTCCCAGCGCCTTGGGGAGCGAGAGCGCTCCCTACGGACGACGTCGTGGCCGCTGTGGTCGTAGAGCTTGTTGAGAGAGGTCCCGCCGCGCCCCGGATACTCATAGTCGTCGTTGCCGTCGTCGTCGTCATCATGCCGCCGGGGCCAGCGGAACGGCTTGTCGTTGCAGGAGCCGTGGCCTCTGGCGTGGTTCGCGCGCCCACGCCTGTCGTCGTTCTGCTTTCCGCGCCATCCGCGAGAGTCGCGGTTTCGCTCGTCGTGCCCGCGGTCGCCTCGATCGTGGTCGCTGTCGCGGTCGCGTTCGTGGGTGTCACGGTGGTGACCACGCGTACCTTCAGTGCCGCGCTCGCGGTCCACAGTCCCGGACTGCGCCCTCGGGGGAAGGGGAAGCCGAGCCGGGAACGTGGACCGCGCCGACGCAGGAGCGCCGTCCGGCACGCCGTAGCGCCAGACGAACGGTCGGCGCACCGGCGTGAAGCCAGGGTCGTTGAGCGCGCCGGCGAGGTCATCCGCCGCCGCCGTGTAGTCCTCCAGCACTCCAAGATGGAGGAAGACAGGATACCTCATGCCCTGCTGCCAGGGGGCCGGCTTCCTCGCTGAGACGGTGTAGGAGGAGCAGTCGCCCGGGCCGTGGGTGAAGATGAGCCAGACGCGCTTCGGGATCCGGCTGGGGTCCTCCGTCCAGGCCCAGAGGTCGATGTGCCTGGTGTCGGTCGGCTGGACCAGGTCCGTCCTGATGACCTCGAGGGCGCAGCAGTGGCCGATGACCCGCTCGACGATCTCCGGAGTCCACGCATGGTCAGGGACGCCGTCGAGGTAGAGGCGCACCCGGTAGAAGACACGCATGCCCAGCGCATGCGTCAGGCTGCGCCATGGCCGCAAGCAGATGTCGATGCCGTTGCCTTGGAAGCGCCCTCGCTCGCGGGCGCGCGCACACTTGTTGCTGTCGATGAAGCGAACGAGGAACGGCTCCGGCTGGTGGACAGTGACCGCGACGTCGCCCCTCTGGAGGTGAAGGCGATCAGTGAGCAGGTCCTCAATCTCCCTTGCTCCCGCGCCGCGCGGAAGATGAATGGCCCAGGGGACGAGCGCCGTGCCCTCCCATTCGCGCGCGTCGTGCGTGAGGGCGAACGAGTTGGGGACGAAGACCGTCTCCTCCTCCGGACGGGTGTCCGGGTCCCCGATCGCCATCGAGGCAGGCTGCTGCGCAGGAGGCGGCGGGGGAGGTGGTGGAGGAGGGAGCGCAGGGCGTCTTGTGGCAGAGGCCGCCTTGCAGTGGCGTTCCTTGTGGCCCGAGCGTCGGCAGCGGAAGCACTTGACTGGATCGCGGCAGGCGGCAGCCTGGTGGTCCCGCGCCAGGCAGATGAAGCAGCGCCCGGTCGTTGCTTGGATGAAGGCGTCGAGACCGGGGTTAGGTGGCCGCCTTGACTCACCGCCGCGGCGTGGCTGCATTGCTTGGATGGGCTATATATGTGTGTGGTTTATGATGGCCTTGGGTTTCAGCAGGATGAATGTTGTTTTGTTTGTCGCCAGACGGCGACAATGATACACGCTGACGTGCGCTGCAAGTGTGCATCTTCCTTCAGTTTCTGCCGGGGAAAACAACTTGTCTTGGTCCGATGCTTGGACTCGACTACAAACTTGACTACTGGCCAGACTCGAACTTGCTGCTTCCCCCCTCTCCTACACATCTGACTCCCATGTTTCCGCCCATAAAAACAAATCGTCGACTTCTTTTCCAACACTTAAAGTTATCAACTTAGACATTGACTTTGCTCTTGCGTTCAGTGCGTTCTTGTGTCTGAAGAGAACGAGGAGGCCATATTCGTCGACCCGGCCCTCCGTGGAAAGTCAGTGAATTCAGTCCCCTGTGTTACTCTTACTTGCTTGCTACTAATTGTTTTTTGACTTGTAGTTCCACAAGATCGCACATACTGTTGCTTTCACTGATTGTGACATGCACGGGTTTCCTATCTGTTCAGGTACTGCGTTTGTTTCGATCCGCTGGATGGTTCATCCAATATCGATTGTGGTGTCTCCATCGGAACAGTATGTGGCTTTGACATTTTCTTTTTCTACTTGTGACCTGTACTGGTGAATGAGTCAAAAGAGATTAGAAGTAAAGGATATATTGATCTATTTGAGATCCAATGAAATGGATCATGTTTATATTTCTGACGATATTATATTATCTGCAAGTGTCTTCCAGTAGTCAATTAGAACTCTGTCGACTTGTTCGACTGGTTTTAGCTACAAGAGCATTTAATTTTGTGAAGCATGTCCTCTTCAAAGCTCTTACTGTCCCTACTTGTCATATTCTGTTTGGTTGTACAGATCTTTGGAATTTACATGATCAAAGATAAGGACAATGTGACTTTGGATGATGTACTACAACCTGGAACAGACATGCTTGCTGCTGGCTACTGCATGTACGGAAGTTCCTGCACGGTAATTATGTTTACTGAGCCTATTTTACCTTCAGATTATTTTTTTACTCTTTTTCCTGAATTGACTGCTGTTATGGATTATGGCAGCTTGTGTTGAGCACTGGGAATGGAGTCAATGGTTTCACTCTTGATCCTTCCCTTGGGGAGTTCATACTGACTCATCCGAACATCAAGGTTAATAACAAAACAACATATTGATCATGCTTTCTGCTTTATGCTTCTTTTCCTGTGCTTTATGCTTCTTTTCCTGTGCAGATGCCAAAGAAAGGGAAAATTTATTCTGTCAATGAAGGGAATGCCAAAAACTGGGATGTGCCTACAGCGAAGTATGTAGAACTCATTTTTGTTTACAGATATTGCGGTTTCTTAAGAGCTTAGCTAAAATTCCAGCTGACATTGAAGGTACGTGGAGAAATGCAAGTTTCCCCAGGATGGTTCATCGCCTAAATCATTGAGATATATTGGAAGGTGACTCATTTTTCACCAATGCATATCAGTGTTGCACAGCTTACCTTATTTTGGTTATGAACTGCATGTGTCTGAAGTTTGGTTGAATCCGATTGTTCATTCTTTCGTTGAACCACAATGATTGAATTATGATGTTATTATGTGCCATACGTAGTTGTTTAGGACTAAGTAGCCCAGCTTGGTTTTGACTAGGTCCAGGACTCTTCAGTCTTATATATCTGCATGTATGAGATGGTCACCTTGATCACTGAATTGTAATCCACTTTCATTAAGGTCCTTTTCAATGCTTCACAGTATGGTTGCTGATGTCCACCGTACCTTGCTATATGGTGGCATATTTTTGTACCCAGCAGACCAGAAGAGCCCAAATGGAAAACTCCGGTATACCAAAGCTAACAATCTTTTTCTTACTATGTATCTGGATAGTTCAACTGCTTATAAAGAAATTGATTCTATGTGGGATGGCAGTGTTCTGTATGAAGTCTTTCCGATGTCATTCCTGATGGAACAAGCTGGAGGCCAGGCTTTCACAGGCAAACAACGGGTCTGTTTCAGATCTTTTTCTCAGATCTCAAATTCCAAATGAAAAAATTATGCTACAAATAACACATCCTCCTGTGATATTGGTGCATTTTGACCTACAAGTAGGAGTATAAAACTTAAAGATAGACCACATTTTTACCAACAGTTGGCATGCTGTAACTAAAGATGCTGCTGCTAAATTTACAATGCAGGCCCTTGAACTTGCTCCTACTAAGATTCATGACAGATCCCCAATATTCCTGGGGAGCTACGATGATGTTGAGGAGATCAAAGCATTGTACGCTTCAGAATCAAGCACAGCTTGATCTATCAACTGTATTCATCAGATATTTGTGTTATGTTCTTGCCTTGTTGGCCTTAATGTAAAATATCCATGCTGTATGGATACAGTACAGCTCAATAAGCAACCGAGGCTTACGTTTCATACACATTTTACTTGCTATTGTAATTCCTTAATCAAATATTGATTAAAAACACATACAACATGTTTTGAAACGAATGTGGTAGGACAGCTGCCGGTTGTGTAAAAAAAAATGAAGGCGTGTTACTTGTGACATTTTGCTTGGTTGTTGTTTATGGACGCCTTGTTCATAATCAGATATGTGATACTCTTCAACAATCCTTTACATTGACCTAATGACTTTATAGCAATCAGACCTACTGTCATCGAGTCTTTTAAATTTTGGGGAAAATGTTTTATTACTCAAATCACTTTTAAAGAAGTAGGTTCTTTCCCCCAAAATTAAAGGATAGGCTGGTTGGTAAAATTTTTGCCTAAAAGAAGTGAGAGAAAGGTTATTTGGTAATTTTCCCTTAAAAAATTGAGACAAAGGCTGGTAGCTGCAGTGTGCACTGATACATATACAGAAAATAAACCAAAGCAAGCGATGTTCCAGATAAGAGGCAAACCAGAATTGCAGACCCTGGGCTGTGTTTAGTTCCAAGGATGTGTTTAGTTCCCCATCCCATCACTAAAATTCCCAAAATTCTCTCTCCAAACATCACTATCCACCTATCACGTCAAATCTATTTCCTCATGCATGGAACACTAAACGTGGGTAAATAAAAAAACTAATTGCATGGTTTTGATGTATCGTGACGCCGAGCTCAATTGAGCCTAAACAAGTCATGATAGGACAATATTTACCACAAACAAACGAAAGGTGCTACAGTACTACTACAGTGTTCGATGTGACATTTTTTCCAAACTTTCTCCTACACTTTTTGGAACTATAAACACAGCCCAAGTCAAATCACCAAACTTCCCAAAATTCTCTCTCCAAACTTCACTATCCACCTCTCACATCAATTCTCTCTCCTAGTGCATGGAACACTAAACGTGGGTAAGACGAATCTTTTGAGCCTAGTTAGATCATGATAGGACAATGTTTACCACAAACAAACAAAAAGTGCTACAGTGCGCTACAGTATCGGATATGACATTTTCACCAAAATTTTCCTTCCCCTGTTTTGAACTAAACACAGGCTGTGTTCAGTTTCAAAAAGTGTATGGAAAAATTTGGAAAAAAGTCACATCGGACACTGTAGCACATTGTAGCATTCGTTTGTTTGTGGTAAACATTGTCCTACCATGACCTAAATAGGCTCAAAAGATTCGTCTTAATGTGTACATCAAAACCATGTAATTAGTTTTTTTATTTACCTATGTTTGATGCTCCATGCATAAGGAGAGAGATTTGATGTGATTTGATGTGATAGGTGAATAGTAAAGTTTGGAGCGAGAATTTTTGAGAAGTTTGGGGAACTAAACACAGCCACAGCACAGCCGCACTAAGAAGAATCAGGTATCCTGCTGAAACTCTGTAGATGTCTGAGTAAACACATAACTGCAAGTATGCAACCGGTTCCTCAGTCTTCTGTACCATGAGCAATATGCAGACAGATATTCAATGCAGAAAGAGGGTCGACTAGACAACAAAACGATAGACAACTAATTTTATTTGTTGATCTGTAAGAAATATAAAAGAGGAGTACATAGATCAAACCACACAGTGGACACCATTTTTAAAAAAACTAATAAAGAGGAAGATACAGACTAAAATATCTCTGGACGACTCATGTGGCTTGCTGTTCATCATATCCCAAATGGTCCGACGATTTGTGCTTTTGATGCAGATCGCATAAGATCTGGTAGGGAAGAAAAAATGGGGCACACGCTCTACCGCCTCAATGTCTGCATAATGTACTGTCCATACAGATCCCTGCACAAAACACCACAGTTCATGTCAGTACCGATTCAGAAGTTACAGACTGCACTCCTCCGAAAAAAAAACCAATACTTACATGGAGTACTGGATGGCTTCGCGGGCAGCTGCAGCAGGCAGGAACTCGTTGACGGCCACCTCCTTGTTCTCGTTCTTCTTGTCTGAAACATTTGGGCAGAAACCACACGGTTGAAGGGAGTTTGCAACAGGAAGCACCAAAATTCAGCGATCATGGAGTAGTGAGGCAGCAAGTATACAGTCTTCGAAGAAGCGGCGGATCTCCTGGAGGCGGTGAGGAGAGAGCTCGCTGATGTCGTTGTAATGGCGGTACTCGGGATCATCGGCGCAGACGGCTATGATCTTGTCGTCCTTCTCTCCCTGTTCCAACCATTTTGGGTAGGACAGCATGCCGTAAGGTTGGTGCAAATACTTATCTCACAATCGAATTGCATAGAGAACTAGAGAATCATGCATGGAAATGGCTCATGTATTTTTCTACCTGATCTATCATAGGCATGAGGCCGATGGCCCTGGCCCGGAGGAAGGCGCCGGGAAGAACGGGTTCCTGGTTGCAAATGGCATGCCGTTGTCAGAACGAGAAAATGAAAGGGGAAAACGAAATGCAGAACACAATTGAGGTTTGGCCGGCATGGTTATGCTAATCCTGCTGAAGTAATTAAAAGCCTGAGAGCGATGAGTGACCTGCATGAGGACGAGGACGTCCATGGGGTCATTGTCCTCGCAGAGCGTCCGGGGGATGAAGCCGTAGTTGTGAGGGTAGACGACGGAGGAGTAGAGGACCCGGTCCACCTTGATGAGCCCCGTCTTCTTGTCCAGCTCGTACTTCACCTTGCTCCCCTTGGTGATCTCCACGACCTGCCCGATCCAAGAACGCGCACCGGATCAGACATTCACGCTGCTCCGGAGCAGTTGCGATCTATGATTCCAGAGACGAAATGGGATCCGGATACCTACCACGTTGAAGACGGCCGGAGCTTCAGGACCTGCAGGAACGCGTGCGCGCGGTCAGTCAGTTGAACATGAACTTTTTTTTTTTAACGAACGGGCACAATTTTTTTTTGAACGAACGGGCACAATTTTTTTTTGAACGAACGGGCACAAGATAGTGCCTATTTCATTGAAAAAGGAGGGAATTACAGTCCGGCTAACCGGTTACAATATATTTACAAGTATTTATAGAAGAAAATTAAGTGTGCTCGATAAGGCTCGCTAGCTTTCTAGCCCCTGCCGCTATCCAAGTCGATGCCTCCTCGATCCGGGCAAGTTGAACATGAACTTTGATCCCCGAATTTTAAAATTAAAAATTCTGTCACGCCTCGTGCATGATGTATCTGCTCCCACTGTATGGTCAACGGAGGAGAGATTGGCGGGGCGAGGGAGGGAGGCAATGGGCGGGCTCACCGATCTCGAGGTCGTGCCATGGGTGCGCGGCGACGGACCTCCGCGACAGCGAGGAGAGGATCCGCTCGTTGAGCTTGGGCGCCCGGCGCCGAGGCTCCACCTCCATCACGTCCTGCTCCTCGCCGTGGGCGGCGGCTCCGTTATCCTGGCTCATCGTCGGATGGATCTACACGCTGGAACCGGAAGGCAGCACAGCTGTGATCGATCGGCGCCGCTCGTCTCGCGTCGGAGGGGAACGGGATGCGGCGAGCACTCGAGCGGCCCGCGCGCATATATAGGTGGCGAGGGGGAGGGGGAAGGGGAGGGAGCGCCGGAGCGGTGGCGTGGGGACGCCTCGCCGGTGGGTGGTGGGGGAGGAGTGGGGCCCTGGCCGGCCCTGATCGACGAAACGCGGCTGGGTCGTAGGCGGCACGTGGGGGGGAGTCCGCCGATGATGCGGTGCCGCGCTGGCGACGGAAGCTTCGTCTTCGTCGCGTCACACGTTGTTGGCAGCCTCGATCTGTTCCCAGCTACAGCTATCCGCCGTCCGATCGCCACGAACGGCGGCGCGCCGCGCGGGCGGACGCGTCGGAACCGACAGGGCTCTCCCGGTCCCAGCGCTGCTTTGCTTTGGCTCGTCAAGGGCACGGGTAACTTGGGTTCGGTCAAACCAGAAAGAACAGGACGCATGTTGCACATGAATGCCAATGGTAAAGGCAGCAATCGAAATTCCAAAGCGATGATGCTCTGGAAAGGTTCGTAGGCATACAGTTTGCATTCGGTCGCTAAAGAGTGGCATGCATCTATACCCTGATAAAAGCCTTTCGAGATCGTGATGCACATGACCATGTCGTGATTCCCACAAATCATTAAACATAAAAAAAAGAAACTGAAAGGTGGCCAAACTAACTCGTCATGCACATGTTCACCAGTGCCGGACGTCGTGCAACTGCAAATTATGTCGATTGGGGACATTCGGAGCGACGGGTCATGGTAAATGGGACTACCTCTGTATCAGAACTAAAATATTTATCGCTACTTATTTAAATTTTATTGTAATTTTTTTAAAAAAAAAATATGTTCAAAGGGCCTTGCATGATACGGAGTAAGATCATCATAAATAAAAACTTGATACTTTTATGATTTTTAAATAAGACAAATTATCAGACATCGTGATTAAAAATCAATTAGTGATACATATTTTGAGAGGGAAGTAGTAGTTCCGTAACTCACCCAGACCTTGCCCACATTAATCCATGTCAGCTCCAATCAATCCACAACTTACTGCTTACTGGAACGATTGATCAAAAGATATCGTTCGCAGTACTTTACCAAGCCGACCACCAAATAAGATTAAGCGAACAAACAGAGAAGTCGGTTCAAATACACACAGCCACTGTTGAAGTACAATAATGCTATGCTGATGTCTAAATCTGTGCCACATCACAGAAACCTGCTGCTTGCTTCTCCCAGATAAAACTTCCCCAACCACTGGTCGCCTTGCAGAATGCACCACCACAACTTTCAAACCGTCCGCAAGGGTGGGGAAACCAGTATTACACCATCTCCTCGGACAAAAAGGAAAGGGATAATGCGTTTACTCGTCTGGAAAGAACACAAAAATAGTTATTTCAGTGGGTATAACATTTCTTCAGTGCCAAATCATCTGATAACATTAAAATCACCCAAACAACATCAATCGTGCAGAACTAAAGTTGACAACAACGGATGATCAAATTTACCACATAAAACATGAAGGCACAAAACACACACGCGCACACACACACATCTTCTACAAAAACAATTGCTTTCAGATGCTGTATATATAGAACATGTGCACCAATAAGAAGCATGGTCAGAAATGGTGTGCACATGTATATGATTATCCAGGAGGAACTCCAACTGGCGTTGCCTTGTTACAGGCGAACCACAACCCATCAGTAGTTCAGAAACAAGGCACTCATATGAACTAGCTGTGGCTCTATAATTGCCGATAGTGCACCAATATAATTAGTGATCAACATCACACTGCATCACATTATAAAGATGGCCTATCACACTAGTGACTAATAGCATGTAATGTAATGACCTGGAGAAACAAGGATGCAGGCAAAACACTACAAGATGCTCTTGCATGCACATATCACGCAATGTATCAGGATGTAACTAGAGCAAGGAATGGATACATCAATTTACTGCTTATTTTGGTGAAGATCGACAATGCAGAAGAGCAAGCAACAAGAAGTTGCAGAATATATAGTTGACGCATTCAGACACACAAGATGAGGTCAACAGACTTGCCCTGAAGCCTACCACCCCAGTGCAGGGACTCTGGTGAGGATTCAGATATACCACTTACCAGCTGCCACAGCGCAACTGACAGTAGGTCTAGCTTGCAACAAACAATGGTATAACTCTGGCAAAGTTGAAGAGGCCTAGGGTGGAGAAAGGTTGTGAATGCTATTGTTCTTTAGTTGGGCTAGGGAAGTTGCCCTCTCGTATATGGCCCTTTCAAATTGAATGTGCAGCCCGAGGACCAGTGCTGCGTGTTGCATTAAAACACACGTATATGGAAGGAAGACATCTCTAGCAAGAATAACAAACATCGATAGTAACAAGTATTCTCCTTCCAAGGTCTGTTGCACTTTGCCACAATGTTGCACCACCGTCCATTCCAACCGGTCATGCTCGTCATGCAGCAATAACTCAGCAAAGGCTGTCTCTGAATCCTCATCGCTCCTGCTCAGGAGCAGTCAAAGGTTTTATTGGCAATGCATGGATTATGTTGCTACTCAATTTCTTTGGCAAGTCACGCATGGGGCCATGCTGATCATGTAGTGTACTGCTTTACAATCACATTAATCAGCCCTCCCGTGCATGCTGAGATCAATGCATACCCTTTTACCAAACTACAATGGATTGATTTGTGCATCGATTGGTCTAGTTTTATACTGATACGTGAATGCAAAGGGTATCATCCAACTGCTTGCATCATTACTCCTTTATATCAAATTGCTGGTTTAGTTGAGTATCGCAATATTACCTTGTTTCTCCAAATTAGGTGGTTTTATCTAAGAATTCTAAACACTACCTCGATAGGCGGTAATGACTGTATCTTGAAAATTGTGGATCAATGCAATGCTGATTTGGTAGTTTGCATTACTATAAAACACCTTAGCCCAGAGAAAACAAGGATGAACAGCTAGTTTTGATATAATCCAGTTGATTGAGACATAACAGGTGCTACAGTTTTTTGTTCAAATCAGAAAAAGAAAAGAACATACGAGTTTTGAACTTGGATCTGGGCCAAGCAAGTAAGCAAACCAACCGATTAATTAGTTAGCATATTGGCATGGTGAACAAAAAATGTAGAGCATATATTGCCAAGAGAACCAATTCCTCAAATTTATAGTTTAAATAAAATCCATGGGCATGGTCCAGGAGCTAACCTAGGCCGGGACCTTGGCAAGACTGCATGACTGAATTCAACAGAATCAGAACAATCTAAACCATCAACCATGGAGTCTTAGCTATTGAGATGGCTTACTAAAAAAGTAATACCTCCGTTTTCAATTATATGACGTTGCTTAGCTCATTTTTGAGCTAACCTAGGTCATATATTAAAGGATGGAGGTAGTATAAACATTACTGTAAATTATTATGTTATAAGCACCATCAAACAGAACTGGTGATAGTGTAGTTTGCCAAGAGCACACGGAGGTGAGAATGTTGGGCATAGGGGCATGACCACATTATGTGAAAACCTCAGTAAGGTGCTCTACACATATTTTTAACCCATAGACAAAGATACTGCAATTTCCACTTAACAGGCTATAAAAATTGTCAATATGTACTTTAAAATTTAAATACTGAATAAACTGATAAAACATGTACTTGAATAAAGAAAGAAGTCAAAAGATACTTACACGAACAATCTCCTCATAAGTCTCATCATCGATTTCTACAGTAGTCACAGTCTCTTCAACATCTCCAAGTATCATATTCAGATGCTGATCATATGCCTGGATTGGTGGAATCATAAAGGCAAAACTTAGAACCGAGAAAAATAAGAATGCATTCAATAGCAACATAAAACCAGGGTGGATCTAATATCAGTACAAACACTCATCAGAATCGACCCAGCAATCATACAGATCAGACAAAACATGATAATTACACAAGCAGATATGAGCTGCTAGGTTGTATGGAACACAGCACGAAAGAAATGGTATCACAAGATCAAATGTCCAGAGAACAACCAGTTGACGAATGTGCTGTTAAGCAACACCGCATATTTATAATGCAGAACTCAGCATGATTTGTTATTAATGCACATCGTTAATGTTTCCAAATTACATAGGTCGATCACTGACTATACTAACCATGAAATCCAAAGAAGTTTATATCAATGCCTATAATGATAGCTTGTCCTTCGCACTTAAACCAAGAGAAAATAGATAGCATCAAAAATATAAAGTGTTTCAGCGATGACAGTAAGAAACTATGTTCATGGCTATATGCGTCCTATTTTCTACTCCGTAGAAAAGTTTTTTTTACTGTAAAAAAATCTTATTTTGTTTCAGTGCCTACAATATGCCACTAAATCAAAATGCCAATTTTTTCTACATTTTTCCTACCCAGAAGAACTACTAGTCAGTACGTTTTACTTCTTCACTAACAGCTAACCCCAAGATTTTTCCTTCTTCACTAACAGCTAACCCAACCAAGGACCTTCTGGACGACCGGAAGCGCTTTCACTAACAGCTAACCCAAACGAAGTAGCTTCTGGACGACCGGAAGCACCTCCACGCCCGTAAGAGAACAAAGCCTACCACGACGACAGAAGAAACCGCGAAGGGAGACGGAAAACCTACATGGAGCTTGCCGCGGAGCTCGCGCTCGGAACGGAGCTTGACGTAGATGCGCTCGTCGAGGCTGAGCCGTATCAGATCCAGCGGCTCCTTCACCGCCATGTCCTCCTCCGACGCCATGGCCGCCGCCGCCGCTCCTCCTCCTTTCCCTCTTCTCGAACGGAAGCCTAAACCCTAGCCCTCGATCCGAATCGAGCTTCGCGGTCGCGGAACTAGCTTTCGCTGCGCTTGCCCGTTTTGTCGGGTCGAATCCGTGCGGACCGTGCCAATGTTCGCTCTAGAGAACCCCGAACTCGTTTCGTCAATTTTATGGGACTGAATTTTGGCCCATGAAGTGTTTTGATGTGTGGGCCGGTTTGCATACGGGCCTAGTTTAACGCACTTTCCCGGGGGCCGTTATCAGCTTTGGACTGATGATGATACTCAGTCGCTCACTCGTCCTTTCCTTATCTGTCAAACTTTTCTCCCGTAACCTGTTTTAAGCAACCTACAAATAGCCAAAAACCACAAACCAACATACTGTACACTCTAGGAATAGCCCCCAAACATTCATACTCCAACGACCATGCCATGTACAAACGACCAAATCTGCCTGCCGTAAACACCAAAGCTTCGTCAGGTTACATTACACAACAAGCCGGCCGGCGATCACCGAGTTTGGCATGCTTGAAGCACCACTTACAAAAACGTCCGCGTTCTCATCCGCAGTCTCAGGACCGACGCAGAACACACCTCTTGTGCCACGCTGAATTGACATGCAGCTGCTGACACCCGTCGCTCCTCAACCGGCCGACCTTGTCCTGAAACAGCTGAAACCCATCGCGGCGAAGGGTACGGTGGCGTCCTACCGGCTCCTCCACCGCCGCACCAACCACTCGTCGCCGCTGCCGCCGGGGCCCTGCAACGTCCGGCGGATCGGGCACCGCTCGTGCCCGCCGTGGAGGACGAAGGCGCGCGACGAGAAGAGCGTGAGCTCATGGCGCCGGCGAAGGATGGCGAGGAGGCACCGGCACCGGCGCAGCGCAACCCAAGGGAGCGCAGCCCGGCGTACCAAATCTTCGAAGCTGTCTACGTGTGCGCCTACGTTTTGTCCTGGAGGATAGGCGAGCTCATCGCTGTGAATGCGCAGGATGCTCTCGAGAGGCTTCGTGAATATGTTCGCGATAAATTTAACCGAAAGCATTGCCATGTTTGTAGGTTCTTCAACAACAACAACTGATTTGTGCTTCTGTTCATCTTTCGGTCCAATAAACGTGAGACTTTATTTTGTTCACGAAATGATGTTGTAAGCAAATGCACAGAATGTGTTGTGTATGCTCGATTAGAATTTCCCCTACCTTATTCCAAACAAAAGAAAATCCACTACCTCGGAATTTTTGCATGCGTTTTGAATCCCTGCAGGGAAAGGAAAAGATTCTTGCACTCCAAACGAAAACAATATTCCTCACACTGTTAATTCACTGGCAACCGTGCAATTGCAAGCCCTCTTTGGCTGGCTGGTGCTGGTGGCTGGTGATGGTTTTTGCTGAGAGAAAAATACCGCTGGTTGGTTGACGGCTGATGTCTGGTGCTGGTTTTTGCAGATAGAAAAATACTGCTAGTTGGTGCTGGAATAAGCCAGCCGAACAGGACGCAAAAGCGCTTATTATTGATTTTCACAGATAAACTGGCAGACGTTCTGGGCAGCAGTCAAATAATCAATTATTAAGAAAAATATGAACTGCAGTTGTAACCCGCAGCAAAACAGAAAGGAGTATTAATCCTGAATGTGATTTGTGCTAAGCAAATTGTATCCAATGCAGGGCGAAGCTAGAACAATAGGATGAGGGGGGCGTACTACTAGGAATAACTTTTTAGGGGGTGGGGATCCAATTTCTTCTTCAAATTACATATGGTATAAAAGTTGGTGTCTACGGACCAGTTGTGTCATGGACTTCTTGGGTGAGCTGACTGAGTTCTATTGGGTCACGTTCATTAGAATTAGATCAGAGATAAGACGATAGATAAGTTAGCCTCTTCTCATTATAAAATGACAATATGTACCAGTTGAAGATAAACGATGAGAATATTAACTTATTATTGTTAGCTCTTTCTATCCATGCTCTTATGATCTAGCTGCCATCGCAGAGGAAATGAATCGTGACCCTTATACTACTTCACAATCCAACTTGATCCTAGTTAATTTTAGCTTAAAAAAACTAGTAGTATTGTAGCCTGGTCCTAATTGAGCCGATTCTTAAATTTTTCTAGTACAAATTTGGAGACCCTTTACCATCCCTGGCCGCGTGCGGATGGGGTCATGTTGCTCAGGTTAGATCAATCATATCACTGTACGTGAGAACTCGTATCAGATTGCCTTGGTTTTGTACCCATAGATTCTTCATCGATTAATGCCACTCACCTATAATCACCACATCACCGACATTCCGCCACTTATCAACATGGCCAACTGTTGACGTAAAATCTGCAGTTCACGCCAAGCACACAGCAAGCCGAATTAGCTAGCTTCATACATGAACGTTTGAATCCAGAGCGTGCCAGTCAATTTTCCCTGAAATTGACAAAGGAAGAAAATATTTAGAATAAAACCTGGAACGTGCCGGATGATACCAGACAGTTCCACATCTACGGCTTTACAAAGCCAATTTTGATCGACATATAGCTATGAACAAGCTATCTGTCAACAATTGATACATTCGTTATATAATCGGCAAACAACATGCAAAGAGTGCACTGCCGACCGCATAACGTCACCATGATGAAAGATCGGTTTTTAATTAAATGATCGCTGCAGTACTTAATCACAACCGATTAACAAGAATGAGGTATAATAAACGTGAAAAGCACGATCGTGAATCTCTAGTAAACAAGAATGCATAGGTTTAAAAGCACTAGTCTACCGCATGTCTAGGTACTTTCGAACCCGTCAAGTATAATAAACAAACAAGTTAATCCACCGCATGATACAACTTGTTTAAAAATCACACCACCAACCAAGAATAGATCAATCTACCGCATGATATACTCTAAACATGGAAGGCTAAAAGCATTCGTTATTTAAAACAAAGTCACGAACATGTTTCACTCATGAAGGGATTACCGAATACGGCTAAATAGCCGAATCGGGTTCCATGAAGAAGGAACAAACTTTGTCAACGATGATAGATCTATCAGGTCAATTTCGAGCTCTAATCCACCGGATGATTAGTTCTAAAACGACCCAAAAACCTGCATCTACCGCATGATACCCGGCTCTGTCAAGATCCATACAAAATCAACAAGCTTGAACCCGCGACACGTGGCAATCTAGATTGATTCGAATTCGGCTATGTAGAGGAACGTGATTTCATCGTGCAATGGATTAAAACCGAACCTTAATCAATCTAGATTGGGCAAAAGAGTGTTAATATGAATTAAACATAAAGTAAAACCCAAATAAACACAAGGTAACTTAATGAATCTATTAGACCTTTGCCAAAATCTAATAGAGCCGGTAACTTGCCTCAAGCTAAACCTTAGCCTACCGCATGACTCATGATCTAGCAAGAAAGCCTTCTTGAATCAAGCCTAAATCCACCGCATGATACTAAGCATGATACAAGGTTGTCGATACTTACGGAGGTCGACGGATCGATGATTCCCCTCGAAAGAAACTCGACGACACGACTAAAGGACTCGAAAAGGTGGCGCAAGGCCGGTTTGTTGTATGATTGTTCGATCCCTATTACAATCACCATGGGTTCATATTTATACCCTGGTCTTGACACGATTCCTAATCGACTACGACTACAAAACGTTTATTTCTAAAGAAATACGTCGAA
>OAMR01000447.1:439110-502802 GCA_900205405.1 Echinochloa crus-galli
ATCATCATTCTCATATGTCTCAAAACACCGATCATCACTAGGATGTATTCCGCCAATTCTTTCATGGACAGATCGGCGATTGACAGTGTCTTGTCTGTATTCATCATGTCTATCATTGCATTCAGAACAATTACTCCATGTAGGAAGCTTTAAACCCTCGTTCCAACAGTGTCTGAAGAATGCGCACCCCCAATGTGCACGTTAGCGACGCCCGCCGGTTTAGGAGGGAGCGCGACGAGACGCGCCATGAGCTGGAGGTCATCTCCAAACATAATAAATAAAGCACCCCTTCCCCTGGTAATGGGCTTCACAACATTTGTGGCCCATTAAGACTAGTGGATCGAATCCAGTTGGCTCTTGGGCATATTCCCAGCAGTCTCCCACTTGCACTAGAGACAATCACATAGGCAAGTTTTCAGTGTTCCAAACCTCTTAAGTGTGTGACCCTATGGGTTCACGTACACATAGACATGGTTCGAGTACTCCTACTCGTTCCAATAGTTGATAGAGGCCTCTAGCAAGACGTGTCAACTCCCATGCATACGTAAAGACCATATCAGACGAACCACCACAACATCACGTACAAGCTATTCCCTTTGCCTCACGATATTTGGTCCCCATAGATGGATTTCTGAAGCTTGCATATTTTTCCAGCATTAGTTGGATCGACAAAACTTTCAGGCTGTATCATGTATACATCCTCCTCTAGATTCCCATTTAGGAAAGCTGTTTTGACATCCATCTGCCATATCTCATAATCGAAATACGCAGCTATTGCTAGAATGATCCGGATAGTGCAACTATTGCTAGAATGATGCGGATAGATTTAAGCATCGCTACTGGAGAGAATGTCTCATCGTAGTCAACTCCTTGAACTTGTAGAAAACCTTTTGCAACAAGTCGTGCTTTGTAGACGTTAACATTACCGTCCAAAAAACCACCTTTATAACTACCCAGTTACGGAGTAGCGTTTGACAGTCCCTGCATTCATTAATGGAATGAGAATTTCTGTCATGAAATCCACAATACTTCTTGTCTCTCACTCCTTCAGGCCGAAGCATAGAATGCCCCTCTGGTAATTTGATTCGGCCTTCTTTCACAAGGAAATCAAACAATTTATCTGCCTTAGTCACATCAAAATCATAAGCACCTTTAGTTTGCTTGATCCATTTTTGATTCACAGTAATCGGCTCTTTGCCCCACACTATTTCTGCTGCAGCTACCTCTTCATTGTCCCTGTCTCTTATACACATCTAGATGTGTATAAGAGACAGGTTCCATGCTGAACCGATTCAGCACCTTGTCAATATAAGTATCTTGACTTAATCCTATAAGCCTCCTTGATCTATCCCTATAGATCCTTATGCCCAGAATGTATGCAGCTTCCCCTAAGTCCTTCATAGAAAAACTATTTTTCAACGAAGTCTTAACGGATTCTAGCATAGGAATATCATTCCCAATCAACAATATGTCATCCACATACAAGATTAGAAATACAACAGAGCTCCCACTTTCCTTCTTGTAAACACAAGCCTCTTCTTCATTCTGCCGGAAGTCAAACCCTTTGACTACCTCATCAAAACGAAGGTTCCAACTCCGAGATGCTTGCTTTAATCCATAGATTGATTTCTGAAGCTTGCAAATTTTTTCAGCATTAGTTGGATTGACAAAACCTTCTGGTTGTATAGGAGGATCAATTGGAAGTCCTAAGACAAGCTACCTCGAGTCCATCGAAGGCATGATGACCCAAATCTGATATGAAGAGCAATGCCTTGTAGATGGGGAGCTCCCCCCTATATTGGCATGGAATGGGTCCACCGAGGGAAAATTATAAATGTAGGTATGACGCAATATTTCTAGGGTGTATGAAAGAAAAACACACTATACAAAATACAAAAGATATTATATAGTATCATATACTTGTGCAGGCAACGGAAAGCCAAGATAGTGAAGAGGTGACAAGCAAGGAGCAAAACAAGAAACGTTGTCGGCGCAGTTGAAGGTTGATGAATGAATTTTTATTGATGATGGAAAATAATAAATTTGTTTATTAGGAATGTTGGAAACATAAGGATACGCAGTTTCATGGATGCGTGGGTAGAGAATGAAGTAATATATATGGGATGTGTGCAGCTGAATGTTTATCGGAGGGAGGGAGATTTTGCTTTGTTAAAAGTTGCAGGAGAATGCTCATTAGTGGGTACTTTGTGTGGGATCCTAAATGGCAAATAATTGGTACGCCGCTAGCAGAGAGGTCAAATGCTATGTCAAATATTTATAAGAGAATAAATGGGAGATTACTAGTTACCATGACAGCCTATATACGAAGAGGTGAAGATTGTATCAGAAATATATGGTGCAAACAAAAAAATGGAAATGGTTCACATCGGATGGTACAATAGACGTGAGATTATTTTAAAATATAAAACTAATGATAAATTAGTAAACTATGGTGGATGGCCATATAACTATGAAAGATTGAGAATGGGGCATCATACTTGGATTGAGGCGATGTAGCACGGGGCATCGACCGGGGAATTATACTTCATTGCATTCAGACAGAAGCTAATGACACCAAGTACATACATCATGTGGGAAATATAGGAAGTAAACCATGTAGGGCGCAACAAAAATTACATTAGGCGCAAAGTGAGAGAAAGATATGAATTGAAATAAATTAAACTGGAGGTATAATATATCTTTCTCTCACTTTGCGCCTAATGTAATTTTTGTTGCGCCCTACATGGTTTACTTCCTATATTTCCCACATGATGTATGTACTTGGTGTCATTAGCTTCTGTCTGAATGCAATGAAGTATAATTCCCCGGTCGATGCCCCGTGCTACATCGCCTCAATCCAAGTATGATGCCCCATTCTCAATCTTTCATAGTTATATGGCCATCCACCATAGTAATAAATAGAGACCAAACCCCTCCTGAAAAAGATATGACTTCCAAGCAATAGTTGCTTTTCTCCCCATCGTGCTCGCGGACCTAGCAGTCCGGTGCGCGACGTTTCAATCCTCGTACGTGTGGATACCTCGGAGGTGCTGCGCTTGGAGCACAAGGACGAACCGCACGTGCAGGACCAGACGGACGTAAGCAACTGCACTGCACTGCCACTTCGACGCGTTCGTCTACATCACAGCTTTCCTCAATGGGAACCTAGAGGAGGATGTATACATGATACAACCAGAAGGTTTTGTCAATCCAACTAATGCTGAAAAAATTTGCAAGCTTCAGAAATCAACCTATGGATTAAAGCAAGCATCTCGGAGTTGGAACCTTCGTTTTGATGAGGTAGTCAAAGGGTTTGACTTCCGGCAGAATGAAGAAGAGGCTTGTGTTTACAAGAAGGAAAGTGGGAGCTCTGTTGTATTTCTAATCTTGTATGTGGATGACATATTGTTGATTGGGAATGATATTCCTATGCTAGAATCCGTTAAGACTTCGCTGAAAAATAGTTTTTCTATGAAGGACTTAGGGGAAGCTGCATACATTCTGGGCATAAGGATCTATAGGGATAGATCAAGGAGGCTTATAGGATTAAGTCAAGATACTTATATTGACAAGGTGCTGAATCGGTTCAGCATGGAACAGTCCAAGAAAGGGTTCTTGCCTATGTCACATGGCATACACCTCAGCAAGACTCAGTGTCCTACGACGACTGATGAGCGGGAGCGCATGAGTAAGGTTCCTTATGCTTCAGCAATTGGATCCATCATGTACGCCATGATAAGTACTCGTCCAGATGTCTCATATGCTCTAAGTGTTACGAGCAGACACCAGACTAATCCAGGTGAAAGTCACTGGACAGCGGTGAAAAACATTCTTAAGTACTTTAGAAGGACTAAAGATGTGTTCCTAGTCTATGGAGGTGAGGAAGAGCTCATTGTAAAGGGTTACACTGATGCTAGTTTCCAAACTGATCCAGACGATTCAAAGTCGCAATCAGGATTTGTGTTCACAATAAACGGTGGTGCTGTAAGCTGGAAAAGTTCTAAGCAAGATACTGTGGCTGATTCTACAACGGAAGCAGAGTACATCGCAGCTTCGGAAGCGGCGAAGGAAGGTGTTTGGATGAGGAAGTTTCTCATTGAGCTTGGTGTGTTTCCCAATGCATCTAGCCCATTGGAACTCTACTGTGACAACAATGGGGCAATTGCACAGGCTAAGGAGCCGAGGAATCACCAGAAAAACAAACATGTACTGCGGAAGTTTCACCTCATTCGAGAGTTCGTTAGACGTGGTGAGATAAAGATATGCAAAATACATACGGATTTGAATATTGCTGATCCTTTGACAAAGGCTCTTCCACGGCCTAAACATGAATCACACACGAGAGCTATGGGTATTAGATATCATTTAGATTAGCTCCAGTGTGAGTGGACAATGTTTTGTATCTATGACATATTGTTTATTTATTGAATATCCATGAAAGGCAACTTGTATATGATTAGCAATTATGTGAATTGTCTGTGAAACTCAATACTTGTATGGTTATTCAAAAGGATTGTCCCTAATTTGATTAGCACATGTATTAGTTGATGACTATGTTTCACAAGTCATGGACATGGAGATGTCAAACTAATAATGTGGGCACATGTATGACATGGGGCTGGACTGACCCAGTTTGAGACTTGTTTATCTCTTCTTCACAACGCGTATGCTTTGTCCTTAGACCTGAGATTGTCGTATGTACTCAAGATGTGAATTGACCTACTTAGGGACTACCAAACGCTGCACCGTAACTGGGTAGTTATAAAGGTGGTTTTCGGGTTTGTCAAGAAGCATGCTGTGAGGCATGGTCAATCAAGATGGGATTTGCCCCTCTCTATACGAGAGAGATATCTCTGGGCCCCTCGAGTGATCGGATCAAGAAATGCATGGCCGTGCTAGGTTAAGTGTTAACCTCTTGAAGGATCCGACTCACAGATTCGAGAAAGGGAGGTCTTACTTGGAGTTAGACCAAATATCGTGAGGCAAAGGGAATAGCTTGTACGTGATGTTGTGGTGGTTCGTCTGATATGATCTTTACGTATTCATGGGAGTTGACACGTCTTGCTAGAGGCCGCTATCAACTATTGGAACGAGTAGGAGTACTCGAACCATGTCTATGTGTACGTGAACCCATAGGGTCACACACTTAAGAGGTTTGGAACACTGAAAACTTGCTTATGAGATTGTCTCTAGTGCAAGTGGGAGATTGTTGGGAATATGCCCAAGAGACAACTGGATTCGATCCACTAGTCTTAATGGGCCACAAATGTTGTGAAGCCCATTACCAGGGGAAGGGGTGCTTTATTTATTAGTCCCATATTGCTAATGGAACATGGTGTGGAGAATTTCATCCAAATAAATAGAGACCAAACCCCTCCTGAAAAAGACACGACTTCCAAGCAATAGTTGCTTTTCTCCCCATCGTGCTCGCGGACCTAGCAGTCCGGTGCGCGACGTTTCAATCCTCGTACGTGTGGATACCTCGGAGGTGCTGCGCTTGGAGCACAAGGACGAACCGCACGTGCAGGACCAGACGGACGTAAGCAACTGCACTGCACTGCCACTTCGACGCGTTCGTCTACATCGAGACGGCTTCCGCTGCAACTGCGCGTCAAGTGGTAACAATCTGTGATCTATAACTGCTGCTGTTCCTAATTTTGGGTGAACGAGTTTTGTGTGAGCTAGCGTAGCCTCCATCGTTACCCAACAGTGGTACCAGAGCCGTAGCTGTTTCGTTATAGATTCGGATATATGCATATAGAGATATGCTTGGATGTAGATTAGTCTCTGATCGGTTTGTGATCTCCACTATGATGGTAGTGTAACGAATTACTCCTACCGGTCGGAATTCCGCCACCGGAGTTAAGTGATACACGTAAACCCAGGCATGGTGAAATATAGATCAATGTGATTGGTCGGATCGAATTTAGGTATATTGACGGTAGCGATAACGGCGGACGGTCCGTGCAAGAACGCCATGATCAGAATGGAACCTTTGAGAACTTGACTCTCAGTAGCCAAGAGGTGATGCAGGTGTGGGTGGAGTATGATAGAGAGAAGACACAGATTGACGTCACCATGGCTCCTCTAGCTATGATCAAACCTAGGAGATCAACAGTGTCAGCCATCTACAACCTCTCAGATGTGCTCACCGATGTGGCGTACATCGGCTTCTCATCATCAACAGGCAAGATCAACACACAACACTATGTTCTTGGCTGGAGCTTCGCCATGAACAACCCTGCTCCATCCATTAATGTAACCATGCTTCCAAAGCTTCCACAACATCATCTAAAGGGTCGGCGATCTTGGGTGTTAGAGGTAGTCCTGCCCATAGGAACTACAACATTTCTCCTGTCATTGGGAACCATTGCTTTCTTGGTCGTGCGGAGGCATTTCAAGTATGCGGAGGTCCGAGACGACTGGGAGTTGGAGTTTGGTCCACACCGCTTCTCATACAAAGATTTGTTCCATGCGACGGGGGAATTTGAGAACAAAAATCTTCTTGGAGTTGGAGGATTTGGCAGAGTGTACAAAGGGGTGCTCCCGAGATCAAGATTGGAGATAGCCGTGAAGAGGGTGTCGCATGACTCCAAGCAAGGCATGAAGGAATTCATAGCAGAGATTGTCAGCATAGGATGTCTTCAGAACCGTAATCTCGTCCAGTTGCTTGGCTATTGCCGGCGCAAAGGTGAGCTCATCTTAGTATATGAGTACATGCCCAATGGAAGCTTGGATAAATATCTTCATAATAGCAAAGAGGTTAACTTTGTGTTGAGTTGGACTCAAAGGTTTCAGATCATCAAGGGAATTGCATCTGGGCTGCTGTATCTCCATGAGGAGTGGGAGAAGGTGGTTGTTCACCGAGACATCAAGGCAAGCAATCTTCTCCTTGATGATGGGATGAATGGACGATTGGGTGATTTTGGCCTTGCAAGGCTGTATGACCATGGTGTCGAGCCACAAACTACACATGTGGTTGGCACCATAGGTTACCTTGCTCCAGAGCTAGCACGCAGCGGAAATGCCACTCCTCCTACAGATGTTTTTGCCTTTGGTATGTTCATCCTTGAGGTCACCTGTGGTCAAAGGCCTGTCAATCACCAAAACACGCAAGATAGTCAGGTCATGTTGGTTGATTGGGTGCTTGACAAGGTGCAGAAAGGATCGTTCCGTGATACAGTGGATGCTAGGTGTTGGAAATATGCCCAAGAGACAACTGGATTCGATCCACTAGTCTTAATGGGCCACAAATGTTGTGAAGCCCATTACCAGGGGAAGGGGTGCTTTATTTATTAGTCCCATATTGCTAATGGAACATGGTGTGGAGAATTTCATCCAAATAAATAGAGACCAAACCCCTCCTGAAAAAGATACGACTTCCAAGCAATAGTTGCTTTTCTCCCCATCGTGCTCGCGGACCTAGCAGTCCGGTGCGCGACGTTTCAATCCTCGTACGTGTGGATACCTCGGAGGTGCTGCGCTTGGAGCACAAGGACGAACCGCACGTGCAGGACCAGACGGACGTAAGCAACTGCACTGCACTGCCACTTCGACGCGTTCGTCTACATCAAGACGGCTTCCGCTGCAACTGCGCGTCAAGTGGTAACAATCTGTGATCTATAACTGCTGCTGTTCCTAATTTTGGGTGAACGAGTTTTGTGTGAGCTAGCGTAGCCTCCATCGTTACCCAACAGTGGTACCAGAGCCGTAGCTGTTTCGTTATAGATTCGGATATATGCATATAGAGATATGCTTGGATGTAGATTAGTCTCTGATCGGTTTGTGATCTCCACTATGATGGTAGTGTAACGAATTACTCCTACCGGTCGGAATTCCGCCACCGGAGTTAAGTGATACACGTAAACCCAGGCATGGTGAAATATAGATCAATGTGATTGGTCGGATCGAATTTAGGTATATTGACGGTAGCGATAACGGCGGACGGTCCGTGCAAGAACGCCATGATCAGAATGGAACCTTTGAGAACTTGACTCTCAGTAGCCAAGAGGTGATGCAGGTGTGGGTGGAGTATGATAGAGAGAAGACACAGATTGACGTCACCATGGCTCCTCTAGCTATGATCAAACCTAGGAGATCAACAGTGTCAGCCATCTACAACCTCTCAGATGTGCTCACCGATGTGGCGTACATCGGCTTCTCATCATCAACAGGCAAGATCAACACACAACACTATGTTCTTGGCTGGAGCTTCGCCATGAACAACCCTGCTCCATCCATTAATGTAACCATGCTTCCAAAGCTTCCACAACATCATCTAAAGGGTCGGCGATCTTGGGTGTTAGAGGTAGTCCTGCCCATAGGAACTACAACATTTCTCCTGTCATTGGGAACCATTGCTTTCTTGGTCGTGCGGAGGCATTTCAAGTATGCGGAGGTCCGAGACGACTGGGAGTTGGAGTTTGGTCCACACCGCTTCTCATACAAAGATTTGTTCCATGCGACGGGGGAATTTGAGAACAAAAATCTTCTTGGAGTTGGAGGATTTGGCAGAGTGTACAAAGGGGTGCTCCCGAGATCAAGATTGGAGATAGCCGTGAAGAGGGTGTCGCATGACTCCAAGCAAGGCATGAAGGAATTCATAGCAGAGATTGTCAGCATAGGATGTCTTCAGAACCGTAATCTCGTCCAGTTGCTTGGCTATTGCCGGCGCAAAGGTGAGCTCATCTTAGTATATGAGTACATGCCCAATGGAAGCTTGGATAAATATCTTCATAATAGCAAAGAGGTTAACTTTGTGTTGAGTTGGACTCAAAGGTTTCAGATCATCAAGGGAATTGCATCTGGGCTGCTGTATCTCCATGAGGAGTGGGAGAAGGTGGTTGTTCACCGAGACATCAAGGCAAGCAATCTTCTCCTTGATGATGGGATGAATGGACGATTGGGTGATTTTGGCCTTGCAAGGCTGTATGACCATGGTGTCGAGCCACAAACTACACATGTGGTTGGCACCATAGGTTACCTTGCTCCAGAGCTAGCACGCAGCGGAAATGCCACTCCTCCTACAGATGTTTTTGCCTTTGGTATGTTCATCCTTGAGGTCACCTGTGGTCAAAGGCCTGTCAATCACCAAAACACGCAAGATAGTCAGGTCATGTTGGTTGATTGGGTGCTTGACAAGGTGCAGAAAGGATCGTTCCGTGATACAGTGGATGCTAGGTGTTGGAAATATGCCCAAGAGACAACTGGATTCGATCCACTAGTCTTAATGGGCCACAAATGTTGTGAAGCCCATTACCAGGGGAAGGGGTGCTTTATTTATTAGTCCCATATTGCTAATGGAACATGGTGTGGAGAATTTCATCCAAATAAATAGAGACCAAACCCCTCCTGAAAAAGACACGACTTCCAAGCAATAGTTGCTTTTCTCCCCATCGTGCTCGCGGACCTAGCAGTCCGGTGCGCGACGTTTCAATCCTCGTACGTGTGGATACCTCGGAGGTGCTGCGCTTGGAGCACAAGGACGAACCGCACGTGCAGGACCAGACGGACGTAAGCAACTGCACTGCACTGCCACTTCGACGCGTTCGTCTACATCGAGACGGCTTCCGCTGCAACTGCGCGTCAAGTGGTAACAATCTGTGATCTATAACTGCTGCTGTTCCTAATTTTGGGTGAACGAGTTTTGTGTGTTAGGAACCTTGACTCTATTAGGCAATGACACTCTTTGATACCATTCTGGGAAAGGAGAGGAGTACATGTATCCTTGATTCTTGGGCTTCAAACCGAATTGATTTTGCAACACATCGGTCATTTTTTGCACCATGAGGTCAACATTAGTGTCTTGATTTTCTGTCCTTCCAGCAAACATTTTTGCATTACCAACATATCCAGGAATCGGGAGAGCATCGATAGCATTATAATCCATGAATTCTGTATATCCATTCCCATACATATCTCTCTGCAACCTGTTATTCAAAGGAGATATCTTGTAAGCAGATGCAGGTGGATTTGTTATGGTACCGAATGCCATATCACCGTATGTGCGAGTTTTTTGCATTGCAGGCTGAAGGTTCTGCTGAATTGGCTGACCATTCGCATCCTTAGTACCAGAAGCTCCAGTTTCTTCAACAGTTCCTTTACCATGAGCTCGTTGACCTGCTGGTTGAACATTAAAATACGTTGGGCCACCTTTCTCTTAAAGATCCATTTGCACTCGATGGGTCTCACACCATCAGGCGGGTCAACTAAGTTCCAAACTTGATTTTGCCCCATGGAATCTATCTCGGATCTCATGGCACTTTGCCATTTCTCGGAATCTGGGTCCATCATAGCTTCCGCATAGGTCCTAGGCTCATCGTTGTCCATCAACAATATGTCGCGCTCTCCCGTAACTAGGAGATTCATTTTCTGTGTAGCGCGACGTGGCCTTTCCGACCTTCGTGGTTGTGGCGGTTCTTCTCTTACCACAGGTGCCTCAACTCGTTCTGCTACATCAGCATCACTCGTAAAGTCTTGCCTCATAGGCTCATCTCGAATTTCTTCAAGATACACCTTCTGTCTACTTTTCTCGCTGTTGAGAAACTCTTTCTCCAAGAAAACACCGTTCCTAGCGACAAACACTTTGCCCTCTGATCGGTTGTAGAAATAATATCCAATTGTTTCCTTTGGATATCCCACGAATATGCACTTGTCCGATTTTGGTGTAAGCTTGTCCGACTGAAGTCGCTTGACATATGCATCACAACTCCAAATTTTAAAAAAAGACAAACTAGGAGTCTTGCCAGTCCATATCTCATATGGTGTCTTCTCACGGACTTAGACGGTACCCTATTTAGTGTGAAAGCTGCTGTTTCTAGAGCGTAACCCCAAAATGATAACGGTAGATCTGACTGGCTCATCATTGATCGCACCATGACTAACAAGGTTCGATTACGTCGCTCGGACACACAGTTCCTCTGAGGTGTTCCAGGTGGCGTTAGCTGTGGAACAATTCCGCAACTCTTTAGATGAGTGCTAAACTCGTGGCTCAAATACTCGCCTCCACGATCTGATCGCAAGGCTTTAATTTTCTTACCACGCTGATTTTCAACTTCATTCTGAAACTCTTTGAACTTTTCAAAAGTCTCTGACTTGTGCTTCATTAAGTAGACATAGCCATATCTACTAAAATCATCAGGGAAAGATTTGAAAACACACCAAGCTCAATGAGAAGTATTTTGCATATCTTTATCTCACCACGTCTAACGAACTCTCGAATGAGGTGAAACTTCCGCAGTACATGTTTGTTTTTCTGGTGATTCCTCGGCTCCTTAGCCTGTGCAATTGCCCCATTGTTGTCACAGTAGAGTTCCAATGGGCTAGATGCATTGGGAAACACACCAAGCTCAATGAGAAACTTCCTCATCCAAACACCTTCCTTCGCCGCTTCCGAAGCTGCGATGTACTCTGCTTCCGTTGTAGAATCAGCCACAGTATCTTGCTTAGAACTTTTCCAGCTTACAGCACCACCGTTTATTGTGAACACAAATCCTGATTGCGACTTTGAATCGTCTGGATCAGTTTGGAAACTAGCATCAGTGTAACCCTTTACAATGAGCTCTTCCTCACCTCCATAGACTAGGAACACATCTTTAGTCCTTCTAAAGTACTTAAGAATGTTTTTCACCGCTGTCCAGTGACTTTCACCTGGATTAGTCTGGTGTCTGCTCGTAACACTTAGAGCATATGAGACATCTGGACGAGTACTTATCATGGCGTACATGATGGATCCAATTGCTGAAGCATAAGGAACCTTACTCATGCGCTCCCGCTCATCAGTCGTCGTAGGACACTGAGTCTTGCTGAGGTGTATGCCATGTGACATAGGCAAGAACCCTTTCTTGGACTGTTCCATGCTGAACCGATTCAGCACCTTGTCAATATAAGTATCTTGACTTAATCCTATAAGCCTCCTTGATCTATCCCTATAGATCCTTATGCCCAGAATGTATGCAGCTTCCCCTAAGTCCTTCATAGAAAAACTATTTTTCAGCGAAGTCTTAACGGATTCTAGCATAGGAATATCATTCCCAATCAACAATATGTCATCCACATACAAGATTAGAAATACAACAGAGCTCCCACTTTCCTTCTTGTAAACACAAGCCTCTTCTTCATTCTGCCGGAAGTCAAACCCTTTGACTACCTCATCAAAACGAAGGTTCCAACTCCGAGATGCTTGCTTTAATCCATAGATTGATTTCTGAAGCTTGCAAATTTTTTCAGCATTAGTTGGATTGACAAAACCTTCTGGTTGTATCATGTATACATCCTCCTCTAGGTTCCCATTGAGGAAAGCTGTTTTGACATCCATTTGCCATATCTCATAATCGAAATACGCAGCTATTGCTAGAATGATCCGGATAGATTTAAGCATCGCTACTGGAGAGAATGTCTCGTCGTAGTCAACTCCTTGAACTTGTCGAAAACCTTTTGCAACAAGTCGTGCTTTATAGACGTTAACATTTCCGTCTACATCTCTCTTTCTCTTAAAGATCCATTTGCACTCGATGGGTCTCACACCATCAGGCGGGTCAACTAAGTTCCAAACTTGATTTTGCCCCATGGAATCTATCTCGGATCTCATGGCACTTTGCCATTTCTCGGAATCTGGGTCCATCATAGCTTCCGCATAGGTCCTAGGCTCATCATTGTCCATCAACAATATGTCGCGCTCTCCCGTAACTAGGAGATTCATTTTCTGTGTAGCGCGACGTGGCCTTTCCGACCTTCGTGGTTGTGGCGGTTCTTCTCTTACCACAGGTGCCTCAACTCGTTCTGCTACATCAGCATCACTCGTAAAGTCTTGCCTCATAGGCTCATCTCGAATTTCTTCAAGATACACCTTCTGTCTACTTTTCTCGCTGTTGAGAAACTCTTTCTCCAAGAAAACACCGTTCCTAGCGACAAACACTTTGCCCTCTGATCGGTTGTAGAAATAATATCCAATTGTTTCCTTTGGATATCCCACGAATATGCACTTGTCCGATTTTGGTGTAAGCTTGTCCGACTGAAGTCGCTTGACATATGCATCACAACTCCAAATTTTCAGAAAAGACAAACTGGGAGTCTTGCCAGTCCATATCTCATATGGTGTCTTCTCCACGGACTTAGATGGTACCCTATTTAGTGTGAAAGCTGCTGTTTCTAGAGCGTAACCCCAAAATGATAACGGTAGATCTGACTGGCTCATCATTGATCGCACCATGTCTAACAAGGTTCGATTACGTCGCTCGGACACACCGTTCCTCTGAGGTGTTCCAGGTGGCGTTAGCTGTGGAACAATTCCGCAACTCTTTAGATGAGTGCTAAACTCGTGGCTCAAATATTCGCCTCCACGATCTGATCGCAAGGCTTTAATTTTCTTACCACGCTGATTTTCAACTTCATTCTGAAACTCTTTGAACTTTTCAAAAGTCTCTGACTTGTGCTTCATTAAGTAGACATAGCCATATCTACTAAAATCATCAGTGAAAGTTATGAAGTACTGAAATCCACCTCGAGCTGTCGTGCTCATTGGTCCACATACATCAGTATGTATGAGTTCCAACAAGTCTTGCGCCCTCTCAGGAAAACCTGTGAAAGGTGCCTTGGTCATCTTGCCTAGCAAACAAGCTTCGCACGTCTCGTATGATTCAAAATCAAACGAAGTTAAAAGTCCATCAGAATGGAGCTTCTTCATGCGCTTCTCACTTATATGACCCAAACGACAATGCCACATATAGGTAGGATTCAAATCATTTAGCCGAGGCCTTTTAGCAATTATATTACATATAGGTGAATCATCAAGATTTAAAATGAACAACCCATTCACAATGGATGCAAGAGCCACAAACATGCCATTCTTTGAGATCACACAACCATTGTCTTTACTCGCGAATGTATAACCATCCTTCATCAAACATGAGGGAGATACAATGTTTCGACTCAAACTAGGAACAAAATAACAATTATTCAATTCCATGATAAATCCTGACGGAAGGTGGAGTTGCATCGTCCCGACGGTCAAAGCAGCAACTCTTGCATTATTGCCCACTCGGAAATCAACTTCGCCTCTTCCCATGCTTCTACTTCTTATTAGTCCCTGCATCGAATTGCAAATATGAGCAACCGATCCGGTATCAAATACCCAGGAATTAATAGAAGATTCAGCGAGAAAAATGTCTGTAATATTAATGTCAAGTGTACCTGATGCGGAAGTACTCTTACTACCGCCTTTCTTCAGAGAAGCCAGGTACTTCTTGCAATTCCTTTTCCAGTGACCAAGTTCCTTACAATAAAAGCACTCCTCCTTTTCTGCAGCTGGTCCAGACTCAGTCTGGGGCGTTGAGCTTGGCTGAGAGATCATATCTTTAGCCTTGCCCTTCTTTTTCTTCCAAGATTTGCCCTTCTTCTTGAAGTTAGGCCTGTTTTGGATGGCCATCACATGGCTGCTGCTAGCGCTTTTCTTGATGTCAGCCTCTGCTGTCTTGAGCATGCCACACAACTCATTCAATCCCTTCTCCGCCCCATGCATATGGTAGTTCGAAATGAAGTTCCCAAAGCTAGGCGGAAGTGATGCTAGAATAAAATCAGTGGCTAACTCTGGGCCAAGTGGGAAGCCTAGCTTCTCCAACCTCTGTGAGTAACCAACCATCTTGATCACATGTGGCCCTACAGCTGCGCCTTCTGCTAGCTTGGTTTCCACAAAGGCCTTTGAGACATTGAACCTTTCAGTCCTGGCCTGAGTTTGGAACATGTCCTTAAGCGCCTCGATCATATCGTGCGCCTCATGGTTTGTCTCAAACTGCATCTGCAGCTCGGGTTCCATGCAAGCAAGCATAAGGCAACTCACTTCAAGATTACCATCACATGCCTTCTTGTAAGCAAGTTTCTCAGCAACAGTTGCGTTATCACCAGGCTCATCTGGTAATGGGGTGTCTAGAATATCTTCCTTTTTCTCAGCCCTGAGAACAATTCTAAGGTTTCGGATCCAATCCGCATAATTTGTTCCATTCAACTTATCCTTCTCAAGGATCGAACGCAAAGAAAACGGTGTGCTAGGTGCCATTGATCTACAACAGAAAATAATGCAAAAATACTAAGACAATATATCTATGACAGAGCAAAATACATTAAACAATTTAACGGAATTTACTCCCACTAAAATCAATATCCCTCCATTGATACTTAGTGATTCAGGATCCACAACTAACAAGTCGACTAGTGAGCTTTAGCATCACCGCTAGAAGACATGGTAGATCGGTAAGCAACTTTCGCTAATCATATCACATATGACTCCTGTTGTTGGTTGACATCTCTATGTCTCGGCGTCCAACCTTTATGTCCCAAGGTCCTTAACCGTTAAGATGACCTTGTTTAAGTTAACCAACCCTTTATGCGAGTAAGTATCCGATACAAACCCATCTAGTCAAGGAAAACTAGTGGCACCCTAATTTCATAGACCCACCACTAATTGTACAAGACGTGTGATGGTGCAAGATTTAGTTGGGAGGACATTCAAAACTTAAACATTTCTGAGGGATCGTTTTCAAAATTTTAATTTCGCCGGACTGTCCGACGTTCCCTGCGGACCGTCCACCGCTTCCTTGCGGACTGTCCGACCTGTTTTGGCGGACCGTCCGACCCTCTGGAACGCTGGAAAACGCTTCTGTCAAAATTCCGACCGAATTTACGGACCGTCCGCCGCTCTTTCGCGGACCGTCCGCCGTTCTTGCGCGGACCGTCCGCCGTTTTCCCCGGACTGTCCGATTCGCTCCGCGGACTGTCCGACCAGCTCTTGCAGACCGTCCGTCTCTCTGGAACGCTAGATAACGTCTCTGTAAGATTCTTGACCGAATTTACGGACCGTCCGCCGCTCTTTCGCGGACCGTCCGCCGTTCTTGCGCGGACCGTCCGCCGTTTTCCCCGGACTGTCCGATTCGCTCCGCGGACTGTCCGACCAGCTCTTGCAGACCGTCCGTCTCTCTGGAACGCTAGATAACGTCTCTGTAAGATTCTTGACCGAATTTACGGACCGTCCGCCGCTCTTTCGCGGACCGTCCGCCGTTCTTGCGCGGACCGTCCGCCGTTTTCCCCGGACTGTCCGATTCGCTCCGCGGACTGTCCGACCAGCTCTTGCAGACCGTCCGTCTCTCTGGAACGCTAGATAACGTCTCTGTAAGATTCTTGACCGAATTTACGGACCGTCCGCCGCTCTTTCGCGGACCGTCCGCCGTTCTTGCGCGGACCGTCCGCCGTTTTCCCCGGACTGTCCGATTCGCTCCGCGGACTGTCCGACCAGCTCTTGCAGACCGTCCGTCTCTCTGGAACGCTAGATAACGTCTCTGTAAGATTCTTGACCGAATTTACGGACCGTCCGCCGCTCTTTCGCGGACCGTCCGCCGTTCTTGCGCGGACCGTCCGCCGTTTTCCCCGGACTGTCCGATTCGCTCCGCGGACTGTCCGACCAGCTCTTGCAGACCGTCCGTCTCTCTGGAACGCTAGATAACGTCTCTGTAAGATTCTTGACCGAATTTACGGACCGTCCGCCGCTCTTTCGCGGACCGTCCGCCGTTCTTGCGCGGACCGTCCGCCGTTTTCCCCGGACTGTCCGATTCGCTCCGCGGACTGTCCGACCAGCTCTTGCAGACCGTCCGTCTCTCTGGAACGCTAGATAACGTCTCTGTAAGATTCTTGACCGAATTTACGGACCGTCCGCCGCTCTTTCGCGGACCGTCCGCCGTTCTTGCGCGGACCGTCCGCCGTTTTCCCCGGACTGTCCGATTCGCTCCGCGGACTGTCCGACCAGCTCTTGCAGACCGTCCGTCTCTCTGGAACGCTAGATAACGTCTCTGTAAGATTCTTGACCGAATTTACGGACCGTCCGCCGCTCTTTCGCGGACCGTCCGCCGTTCTTGCGCGGACCGTCCGCCGTTTTCCCCGGACTGTCCGATTCGCTCCGCGGACTGTCCGACCAGCTCTTGCAGACCGTCCGTCTCTCTGGAACGCTAGATAACGTCTCTGTAAGATTCTTGACCGAATTTACGGACCGTCCGCCGCTCTTTCGCGGACCGTCCGCCGTTCTTGCGCGGACCGTCCGCCGTTTTCCCCGGACTGTCCGATTCGCTCCGCGGACTGTCCGACCAGCTCTTGCAGACCGTCCGTCTCTCTGGAACGCTAGATAACGTCTCTGTAAGATTCTTGACCGAATTTACGGACCGTCCGCCGCTCTTTCGCGGACCGTCCGCCGTTCTTGCGCGGACCGTCCGCCGTTTTCCCCGGACTGTCCGATTCGCTCCGCGGACTGTCCGACCAGCTCTTGCAGACCGTCCGTCTCTCTGGAACGCTAGATAACGTCTCTGTAAGATTCTTGACCGAATTTACGGACCGTCCGCCGCTCTTTCGCGGACCGTCCGCCGTTCTTGCGCGGACCGTCCGCCGTTTTCCCCGGACTGTCCGATTCGCTCCGCGGACTGTCCGACCAGCTCTTGCAGACCGTCCGTCTCTCTGGAACGCTAGATAACGTCTCTGTAAGATTCTTGACCGAATTTACGGACCGTCCGCCGCTCTTTCGCGGACCGTCCGCCGTTCTTGCGCGGACCGTCCGCCGTTTTCCCCGGACTGTCCGATTCGCTCCGCGGACTGTCCGACCAGCTCTTGCAGACCGTCCGTCTCTCTGGAACGCTAGATAACGTCTCTGTAAGATTCTTGACCGAATTTACGGACCGTCCGCCGCTCTTTCGCGGACCGTCCGCCGTTCTTGCGCGGACCGTCCGCCGTTTTCCCCGGACTGTCCGATTCGCTCCGCGGACTGTCCGACCAGCTCTTGCAGACCGTCCGTCTCTCTGGAACGCTAGATAACGTCTCTGTAAGATTCTTGACCGAATTTACGGACCGTCCGCCGCTCTTTCGCGGACCGTCCGCCGTTCTTGCGCGGACCGTCCGCCGTTTTCCCCGGACTGTCCGATTCGCTCCGCGGACTGTCCGACCAGCTCTTGCAGACCGTCCGTCTCTCTGGAACGCTAGATAACGTCTCTGTAAGATTCTTGACCGAATTTACGGACCGTCCGCCGCTCTTTCGCGGACCGTCCGCCGTTCTTGCGCGGACCGTCCGCCGTTTTCCCCGGACTGTCCGATTCGCTCCGCGGACTGTCCGACCAGCTCTTGCAGACCGTCCGTCTCTCTGGAACGCTAGATAACGTCTCTGTAAGATTCTTGACCGAATTTACGGACCGTCCGCCGCTCTTTCGCGGACCGTCCGCCGTTCTTGCGCGGACCGTCCGCCGTTTTCCCCGGACTGTCCGATTCGCTCCGCGGACTGTCCGACCAGCTCTTGCAGACCGTCCGTCTCTCTGGAACGCTAGATAACGTCTCTGTAAGATTCTTGACCGAATTTACGGACCGTCCGCCGCTCTTTCGCGGACCGTCCGCCGTTCTTGCGCGGACCGTCCGCCGTTTTCCCCGGACTGTCCGATTCGCTCCGCGGACTGTCCGACCAGCTCTTGCAGACCGTCCGTCTCTCTGGAACGCTAGATAACGTCTCTGTAAGATTCTTGACCGAATTTACGGACCGTCCGCCGCTCTTTCGCGGACCGTCCGCCGTTCTTGCGCGGACCGTCCGCCGTTTTCCCCGGACTGTCCGATTCGCTCCGCGGACTGTCCGACCAGCTCTTGCAGACCGTCCGTCTCTCTGGAACGCTAGATAACGTCTCTGTAAGATTCTTGACCGAATTTACGGACCGTCCGCCGCTCTTTCGCGGACCGTCCGCCGTTCTTGCGCGGACCGTCCGCCGTTTTCCCCGGACTGTCCGATTCGCTCCGCGGACTGTCCGACCAGCTCTTGCAGACCGTCCGTCTCTCTGGAACGCTAGATAACGTCTCTGTAAGATTCTTGACCGAATTTACGGACCGTCCGCCGCTCTTTCGCGGACCGTCCGCCGTTCTTGCGCGGACCGTCCGCCGTTTTCCCCGGACTGTCCGATTCGCTCCGCGGACTGTCCGACCAGCTCTTGCAGACCGTCCGTCTCTCTGGAACGCTAGATAACGTCTCTGTAAGATTCTTGACCGAATTTACGGACCGTCCGCCGCTCTTTCGCGGACCGTCCGCCGTTCTTGCGCGGACCGTCCGCCGTTTTCCCCGGACTGTCCGATTCGCTCCGCGGACTGTCCGACCAGCTCTTGCAGACCGTCCGTCTCTCTGGAACGCTAGATAACGTCTCTGTAAGATTCTTGACCGAATTTACGGACCGTCCGCCGCTCTTTCGCGGACCGTCCGCCGTTCTTGCGCGGACCGTCCGCCGTTTTCCCCGGACTGTCCGATTCGCTCCGCGGACTGTCCGACCAGCTCTTGCAGACCGTCCGTCTCTCTGGAACGCTAGATAACGTCTCTGTAAGATTCTTGACCGAATTTACGGACCGTCCGCCGCTCTTTCGCGGACCGTCCGCCGTTCTTGCGCGGACCGTCCGCCGTTTTCCCCGGACTGTCCGATTCGCTCCGCGGACTGTCCGACCAGCTCTTGCAGACCGTCCGTCTCTCTGGAACGCTAGATAACGTCTCTGTAAGATTCTTGACCGAATTTACGGACCGTCCGCCGCTCTTTCGCGGACCGTCCGCCGTTCTTGCGCGGACCGTCCGCCGTTTTCCCCGGACTGTCCGATTCGCTCCGCGGACTGTCCGACCAGCTCTTGCAGACCGTCCGTCTCTCTGGAACGCTAGATAACGTCTCTGTAAGATTCTTGACCGAATTTACGGACCGTCCGCCGCTCTTTCGCGGACCGTCCGCCGTTCTTGCGCGGACCGTCCGCCGTTTTCCCCGGACTGTCCGATTCGCTCCGCGGACTGTCCGACCAGCTCTTGCAGACCGTCCGTCTCTCTGGAACGCTAGATAACGTCTCTGTAAGATTCTTGACCGAATTTACGGACCGTCCGCCGCTCTTTCGCGGACCGTCCGCCGTTCTTGCGCGGACCGTCCGCCGTTTTCCCCGGACTGTCCGATTCGCTCCGCGGACTGTCCGACCAGCTCTTGCAGACCGTCCGTCTCTCTGGAACGCTAGATAACGTCTCTGTAAGATTCTTGACCGAATTTACGGACCGTCCGCCGCTCTTTCGCGGACCGTCCGCCGTTCTTGCGCGGACCGTCCGCCGTTTTCCCCGGACTGTCCGATTCGCTCCGCGGACTGTCCGACCAGCTCTTGCAGACCGTCCGTCTCTCTGGAACGCTAGATAACGTCTCTGTAAGATTCTTGACCGAATTTACGGACCGTCCGCCGCTCTTTCGCGGACCGTCCGCCGTTCTTGCGCGGACCGTCCGCCGTTTTCCCCGGACTGTCCGATTCGCTCCGCGGACTGTCCGACCAGCTCTTGCAGACCGTCCGTCTCTCTGGAACGCTAGATAACGTCTCTGTAAGATTCTTGACCGAATTTACGGACCGTCCGCCGCTCTTTCGCGGACCGTCCGCCGTTCTTGCGCGGACCGTCCGCCGTTTTCCCCGGACTGTCCGATTCGCTCCGCGGACTGTCCGACCAGCTCTTGCAGACCGTCCGTCTCTCTGGAACGCTAGATAACGTCTCTGTAAGATTCTTGACCGAATTTACGGACCGTCCGCCGCTCTTTCGCGGACCGTCCGCCGTTCTTGCGCGGACCGTCCGCCGTTTTCCCCGGACTGTCCGATTCGCTCCGCGGACTGTCCGACCAGCTCTTGCAGACCGTCCGTCTCTCTGGAACGCTAGATAACGTCTCTGTAAGATTCTTGACCGAATTTACGGACCGTCCGCCGCTCTTTCGCGGACCGTCCGCCGTTCTTGCGCGGACCGTCCGCCGTTTTCCCCGGACTGTCCGATTCGCTCCGCGGACTGTCCGACCAGCTCTTGCAGACCGTCCGTCTCTCTGGAACGCTAGATAACGTCTCTGTAAGATTCTTGACCGAATTTACGGACCGTCCGCCGCTCTTTCGCGGACCGTCCGCCGTTCTTGCGCGGACCGTCCGCCGTTTTCCCCGGACTGTCCGATTCGCTCCGCGGACTGTCCGACCAGCTCTTGCAGACCGTCCGTCTCTCTGGAACGCTAGATAACGTCTCTGTAAGATTCTTGACCGAATTTACGGACCGTCCGCCGCTCTTTCGCGGACCGTCCGCCGTTCTTGCGCGGACCGTCCGCCGTTTTCCCCGGACTGTCCGATTCGCTCCGCGGACTGTCCGACCAGCTCTTGCAGACCGTCCGTCTCTCTGGAACGCTAGATAACGTCTCTGTAAGATTCTTGACCGAATTTACGGACCGTCCGCCGCTCTTTCGCGGACCGTCCGCCGTTCTTGCGCGGACCGTCCGCCGTTTTCCCCGGACTGTCCGATTCGCTCCGCGGACTGTCCGACCAGCTCTTGCAGACCGTCCGTCTCTCTGGAACGCTAGATAACGTCTCTGTAAGATTCTTGACCGAATTTACGGACCGTCCGCCGCTCTTTCGCGGACCGTCCGCCGTTCTTGCGCGGACCGTCCGCCGTTTTCCCCGGACTGTCCGATTCGCTCCGCGGACTGTCCGACCAGCTCTTGCAGACCGTCCGTCTCTCTGGAACGCTAGATAACGTCTCTGTAAGATTCTTGACCGAATTTACGGACCGTCCGCCGCTCTTTCGCGGACCGTCCGCCGTTCTTGCGCGGACCGTCCGCCGTTTTCCCCGGACTGTCCGATTCGCTCCGCGGACTGTCCGACCAGCTCTTGCAGACCGTCCGTCTCTCTGGAACGCTAGATAACGTCTCTGTAAGATTCTTGACCGAATTTACGGACCGTCCGCCGCTCTTTCGCGGACCGTCCGCCGTTCTTGCGCGGACCGTCCGCCGTTTTCCCCGGACTGTCCGATTCGCTCCGCGGACTGTCCGACCAGCTCTTGCAGACCGTCCGTCTCTCTGGAACGCTAGATAACGTCTCTGTAAGATTCTTGACCGAATTTACGGACCGTCCGCCGCTCTTTCGCGGACCGTCCGCCGTTCTTGCGCGGACCGTCCGCCGTTTTCCCCGGACTGTCCGATTCGCTCCGCGGACTGTCCGACCAGCTCTTGCAGACCGTCCGTCTCTCTGGAACGCTAGATAACGTCTCTGTAAGATTCTTGACCGAATTTACGGACCGTCCGCCGCTCTTTCGCGGACCGTCCGCCGTTCTTGCGCGGACCGTCCGCCGTTTTCCCCGGACTGTCCGATTCGCTCCGCGGACTGTCCGACCAGCTCTTGCAGACCGTCCGTCTCTCTGGAACGCTAGATAACGTCTCTGTAAGATTCTTGACCGAATTTACGGACCGTCCGCCGCTCTTTCGCGGACCGTCCGCCGTTCTTGCGCGGACCGTCCGCCGTTTTCCCCGGACTGTCCGATTCGCTCCGCGGACTGTCCGACCAGCTCTTGCAGACCGTCCGTCTCTCTGGAACGCTAGATAACGTCTCTGTAAGATTCTTGACCGAATTTACGGACCGTCCGCCGCTCTTTCGCGGACCGTCCGCCGTTCTTGCGCGGACCGTCCGCCGTTTTCCCCGGACTGTCCGATTCGCTCCGCGGACTGTCCGACCAGCTCTTGCAGACCGTCCGTCTCTCTGGAACGCTAGATAACGTCTCTGTAAGATTCTTGACCGAATTTACGGACCGTCCGCCGCTCTTTCGCGGACCGTCCGCCGTTCTTGCGCGGACCGTCCGCCGTTTTCCCCGGACTGTCCGATTCGCTCCGCGGACTGTCCGACCAGCTCTTGCAGACCGTCCGTCTCTCTGGAACGCTAGATAACGTCTCTGTAAGATTCTTGACCGAATTTACGGACCGTCCGCCGCTCTTTCGCGGACCGTCCGCCGTTCTTGCGCGGACCGTCCGCCGTTTTCCCCGGACTGTCCGATTCGCTCCGCGGACTGTCCGACCAGCTCTTGCAGACCGTCCGTCTCTCTGGAACGCTAGATAACGTCTCTGTAAGATTCTTGACCGAATTTACGGACCGTCCGCCGCTCTTTCGCGGACCGTCCGCCGTTCTTGCGCGGACCGTCCGCCGTTTTCCCCGGACTGTCCGATTCGCTCCGCGGACTGTCCGACCAGCTCTTGCAGACCGTCCGTCTCTCTGGAACGCTAGATAACGTCTCTGTAAGATTCTTGACCGAATTTACGGACCGTCCGCCGCTCTTTCGCGGACCGTCCGCCGTTCTTGCGCGGACCGTCCGCCGTTTTCCCCGGACTGTCCGATTCGCTCCGCGGACTGTCCGACCAGCTCTTGCAGACCGTCCGTCTCTCTGGAACGCTAGATAACGTCTCTGTAAGATTCTTGACCGAATTTACGGACCGTCCGCCGCTCTTTCGCGGACCGTCCGCCGTTCTTGCGCGGACCGTCCGCCGTTTTCCCCGGACTGTCCGATTCGCTCCGCGGACTGTCCGACCAGCTCTTGCAGACCGTCCGTCTCTCTGGAACGCTAGATAACGTCTCTGTAAGATTCTTGACCGAATTTACGGACCGTCCGCCGCTCTTTCGCGGACCGTCCGCCGTTCTTGCGCGGACCGTCCGCCGTTTTCCCCGGACTGTCCGATTCGCTCCGCGGACTGTCCGACCAGCTCTTGCAGACCGTCCGTCTCTCTGGAACGCTAGATAACGTCTCTGTAAGATTCTTGACCGAATTTACGGACCGTCCGCCGCTCTTTCGCGGACCGTCCGCCGTTCTTGCGCGGACCGTCCGCCGTTTTCCCCGGACTGTCCGATTCGCTCCGCGGACTGTCCGACCAGCTCTTGCAGACCGTCCGTCTCTCTGGAACGCTAGATAACGTCTCTGTAAGATTCTTGACCGAATTTACGGACCGTCCGCCGCTCTTTCGCGGACCGTCCGCCGTTCTTGCGCGGACCGTCCGCCGTTTTCCCCGGACTGTCCGATTCGCTCCGCGGACTGTCCGACCAGCTCTTGCAGACCGTCCGTCTCTCTGGAACGCTAGATAACGTCTCTGTAAGATTCTTGACCGAATTTACGGACCGTCCGCCGCTCTTTCGCGGACCGTCCGCCGTTCTTGCGCGGACCGTCCGCCGTTTTCCCCGGACTGTCCGATTCGCTCCGCGGACTGTCCGACCAGCTCTTGCAGACCGTCCGTCTCTCTGGAACGCTAGATAACGTCTCTGTAAGATTCTTGACCGAATTTACGGACCGTCCGCCGTTCTCTCGCGGACCGTCCGCCGCTCTCTCTCGGACCGTCCGCCGTTCTTGCACGGACCGTCCGCCGTTATCGCTACCGTCAATATACCTAAATTCGATCCGACCAATCACATTGATCTATATTTCACCATGCCTGGGTTTACGTGTATCACTTAACTCCGGTGGCGGAATTCCGACCGGTAGGAGTAATTCGTTACACTACCATCATAGTGGAGATCACAAACCGATCAGAGACTAATCTACATCCAAGCATATCTCTATATGCATATATCCGAATCTATAACGAAACAGCTACGGCTCTGGTACCACTGTTGGGTAACGATGGAGGCTACGCTAGCTCACACAAAACTCGTTCACCCAAAATTAGGAACAGCAGCAGTTATAGATCACAGATTGTTACCACTTGACGCGCAGTTGCAGCGGAAGCCGTCTCGATGTAGACGAACGCGTCGAAGTGGCAGTGCAGTGCAGTTGCTTACGTCCGTCTGGTCCTGCACGTGCGGTTCGTCCTTGTGCTCCAAGCGCAGCACCTCCGAGGTATCCACACGTACGAGGATTGAAACGTCGCGCACCGGACTGCTAGGTCCGCGAGCACGATGGGGAGAAAAGCAACTATTGCTTGGAAGTCGTGTCTTTCTCAGGAGGGGTTTGGTCTCTATTTATTTGGATGAAATTCTCCACACCATGTTCCATTAGCAATATGGGACTAATAAATAAAGCACCCCTTCCCCTGGTAATGGGCTTCACAACATTTGTGGCCCATTAAGACTAGTGGATCGAATCCAGTTGTCTCTTGGGCATATTCCCAACAATCTCCCACTTGCACTAGAGACAATCTCATAAGCAAGTTTTCAGTGTTCCAAACCTCTTAAGTGTGTGACCCTATGGGTTCACGTACACATAGACATGGTTCGAGTACTCCTACTCGTTCCAATAGTTGATAGCGGCCTCTAGCAAGACGTGTCAACTCCCATGAATACGTAAAGATCATATCAGACGAACCACCACAACATCACGTACAAGCTATTCCCTTTGCCTCACGATATTTGGTCTAACTCCAAGTAAGACCTCCCTTTCTCGAATCTGTGAGTCGGATCCTTCAAGAGGTTAACACTTAACCTAGCACGGCCATGCATTTCTTGATCCGATCACTCGAGGGGCCCAGAGATATCTCTCTCGTATAGAGAGGGGCAAATCCCATCTTGATTGACCATGCCTCACAGCATGCTTCTTGACAAACCCGAAAACCACCTTTATAACTACCCAGTTACGGTGCAGCGTTTGGTAGTCCCTAAGTAGGTCAATTCACATCTTGAGTACATACGACAATCTCAGGTCTAAGGACAAAGCATACGCGTTGTGAAGAAGAGATAAACAAGTCTCAAACTGGGTCAGTCCAGCCCCATGTCATACATGTGCCCACATTATTAGTTTGACATCTCCATGTCCATGACTTGTGAAACATAGTCATCAACTAATACATGTGCTAATCAAATTAGGGACAATCCTTTTGAATAACCATACAAGTATTGAGTTTCACAGACAATTCACATAATTGCTAATCATATACAAGTTGCCTTTCATGGATATTCAATAAATAAACAATATGTCATAGATACAAAACATTGTCCACTCACACTGGAGCTAATCTAAATGATATCTAATACCCATAGCTCTCGTGTGTGATTCATGTTTAGGCCGTGGAAGAGCCTTTGTCAAAGGATCAGCAATATTCAAATCCGTATGTATTTTGCATATCTTTATCTCACCACGTCTAACGAACTCTCGAATGAGGTGAAACTTCCGCAGTACATGTTTGTTTTTCTGGTGATTCCTCGGCTCCTTAGCCTGTGCAATTGCCCCATTGTTGTCACAGTAGAGTTCCAATGGGCTAGATGCATTGGGAAACACACCAAGCTCAATGAGAAACTTCCTCATCCAAACACCTTCCTTCGCCGCTTCCGAAGCTGCGATGTACTCTGCTTCCGTTGTAGAATCAGCCACAGTATCTTGCTTAGAACTTTTCCAGCTTACAGCACCACCGTTTATTGTGAACACAAATCCTGATTGCGACTTTGAATCGTCTGGATCAGTTTGGAAACTAGCATCAGTGTAACCCTTTACAATGAGCTCTTCCTCACCTCCATAGACTAGGAACACATCTTTAGTCCTTCTAAAGTACTTAAGAATGTTTTTCACCGCTGTCCAGTGACTTTCACCTGGATTAGTCTGGTGTCTGCTCGTAACACTTAGAGCATATGAGACATCTGGACGAGTACTTATCATGGCGTACATGATGGATCCAATTGCTGAAGCATAAGGAACCTTACTCATGCGCTCCCGCTCATCAGTCGTCGTAGGACACTGAGTCTTGCTGAGGTGTATGCCATGTGACATAGGCAAGAACCCTTTCTTGGACTGTTCCATGCTGAACCGATTCAGCACCTTGTCAATATAAGTATCTTGACTTAATCCTATAAGCCTCCTTGATCTATCCCTATAGATCCTTATGCCCAGAATGTATGCAGCTTCCCCTAAGTCCTTCATAGAAAAACTATTTTTCAGCGAAGTCTTAACGGATTCTAGCATAGGAATATCATTCCCAATCAACAATATGTCATCCACATACAAGATTAGAAATACAACAGAGCTCCCACTTTCCTTCTTGTAAACACAAGCCTCTTCTTCATTCTGCCGGAAGTCAAACCCTTTGACTACCTCATCAAAACGAAGGTTCCAACTCCGAGATGCTTGCTTTAATCCATAGATTGATTTCTGAAGCTTGCAAATTTTTTCAGCATTAGTTGGATTGACAAAACCTTCTGGTTGTATCATGTATACATCCTCCTCTAGGTTCCCATTGAGGAAAGCTGTTTTGACATCCATTTGCCATATCTCATAATCGAAATACGCAGCTATTGCTAGAATGATCCGGATAGATTTAAGCATCGCTACTGGAGAGAATGTCTCGTCGTAGTCAACTCCTTGAACTTGTCGAAAACCTTTTGCAACAAGTCGTGCTTTATAGACGTTAACATTTCCGTCTACATCTCTCTTTCTCTTAAAGATCCATTTGCACTCGATGGGTCTCACACCATCAGGCGGGTCAACTAAGTTCCAAACTTGATTTTGCCCCATGGAATCTATCTCGGATCTCATGGCACTTTGCCATTTCTCGGAATCTGGGTCCATCATAGCTTCCGCATAGGTCCTAGGCTCATCATTGTCCATCAACAATATGTCGCGCTCTCCCGTAACTAGGAGATTCATTTTCTGTGTAGCGCGACGTGGCCTTTCCGACCTTCGTGGTTGTGGCGGTTCTTCTCTTACCACAGGTGCCTCAACTCGTTCTGCTACATCAGCATCACTCGTAAAGTCTTGCCTCATAGGCTCATCTCGAATTTCTTCAAGATACACCTTCTGTCTACTTTTCTCGCTGTTGAGAAACTCTTTCTCCAAGAAAACACCGTTCCTAGCGACAAACACTTTGCCCTCTGATCGGTTGTAGAAATAATATCCAATTGTTTCCTTTGGATATCCCACGAATATGCACTTGTCCGATTTTGGTGTAAGCTTGTCCGACTGAAGTCGCTTGACATATGCATCACAACTCCAAATTTTCAGAAAAGACAAACTGGGAGTCTTGCCAGTCCATATCTCATATGGTGTCTTCTCCACGGACTTAGATGGTACCCTATTTAGTGTGAAAGCTGCTGTTTCTAGAGCGTAACCCCAAAATGATAACGGTAGATCTGACTGGCTCATCATTGATCGCACCATGTCTAACAAGGTTCGATTACGTCGCTCGGACACACCGTTCCTCTGAGGTGTTCCAGGTGGCGTTAGCTGTGGAACAATTCCGCAACTCTTTAGATGAGTGCTAAACTCGTGGCTCAAATATTCGCCTCCACGATCTGATCGCAAGGCTTTAATTTTCTTACCACGCTGATTTTCAACTTCATTCTGAAACTCTTTGAACTTTTCAAAAGTCTCTGACTTGTGCTTCATTAAGTAGACATAGCCATATCTACTAAAATCATCAGTGAAAGTTATGAAGTACTGAAATCCACCTCGAGCTGTCGTGCTCATTGGTCCACATACATCAGTATGTATGAGTTCCAACAAGTCTTGCGCCCTCTCAGGAAAACCTGTGAAAGGTGCCTTGGTCATCTTGCCTAGCAAACAAGCTTCGCACGTCTCGTATGATTCAAAATCAAACGAAGTTAAAAGTCCATCAGAATGGAGCTTCTTCATGCGCTTCTCACTTATATGACCCAAACGACAATGCCACATATAGGTAGGATTCAAATCATTTAGCCGAGGCCTTTTAGCAATTATATTACATATAGGTGAATCATCAAGATTTAAAATGAACAACCCATTCACAATGGATGCAAGAGCCACAAACATGCCATTCTTTGAGATCACACAACCATTGTCTTTACTCGCGAATGTATAACCATCCTTCATCAAACATGAGGGAGATACAATGTTTCGACTCAAACTAGGAACAAAATAACAATTATTCAATTCCATGATAAATCCTGACGGAAGGTGGAGTTGCATCGTCCCGACGGTCAAAGCAGCAACTCTTGCATTATTGCCCACTCGGAAATCAACTTCGCCTCTTCCCATGCTTCTACTTCTTATTAGTCCCTGCATCGAATTGCAAATATGAGCAACCGATCCGGTATCAAATACCCAGGAATTAATAGAAGATTCAGCGAGAAAAATGTCTGTAATATTAATGTCAAGTGTACCTGATGCGGAAGTACTCTTACTACCGCCTTTCTTCAGAGAAGCCAGGTACTTCTTGCAATTCCTTTTCCAGTGACCAAGTTCCTTACAATAAAAGCACTCCTCCTTTTCTGCAGCTGGTCCAGACTCAGTCTGGGGCGTTGAGCTTGGCTGAGAGATCATATCTTTAGCCTTGCCCTTCTTTTTCTTCCAAGATTTGCCCTTCTTCTTGAAGTTAGGCCTGTTTTGGATGGCCATCACATGGCTGCTGCTAGCGCTTTTCTTGATGTCAGCCTCTGCTGTCTTGAGCATGCCACACAACTCATTCAATCCCTTCTCCGCCCCATGCATATGGTAGTTCGAAATGAAGTTCCCAAAGCTAGGCGGAAGTGATGCTAGAATAAAATCAGTGGCCAACTCTGGGCCAAGTGGGAAGCCCAGCTTCTCCAACCTCTGGGTGTAACCAACCAACTTGATCACATGCGGCCCTACAGCTGCGCCTTCTGCTAGCTTGGTTTCCACAAAGGCCTTTGAGACATTGAACCTTTCAGTCCTGGCCTGAGTTTGGAACATGTCCTTAAGCGCCTCGATCATATCGTGCGCCTCATGGTTTGTCTCAAACTGCATCTGCAGCTCGGGTTCCATGCAAGCAAGCATAAGGCAACTCACTTCAAGATTGGCATCACATGCTTTCTTGTAAGCAAGTTTGTCAGCAACAGTTGCATTTTCATCAGGCTCATCTGGTAATGGGGTGTCTAGAACTTCTTCCTTTTTCTCAGCCCTAAGAACAATTCTCAGGTTGCGGATCCAATCCGCATAGTTTGTTCCATTCAACTTATCCTTCTCAAGGATCGAACGCAAAGAAAACGGTGTGCTAGGTGCCATTGATCTACAACAGAAAATAATGCAAAAATACTAAGACAACATATCTATGATAGAGTAAAATACATTAAACAATTTAACAGAGTCTACTCCCACTAAAATCAATATCCCTCCATTGATACTTAGTGATTCAGGATCCACAACTAACAAGTCGACTAGTGAGCTTTAGCATCACCGCTAGAAGACATGGTAGATCGGTAAGCAACCTTTGCTAATCATATCACATATGATTCCTGTTGTTGGGTGACATCTCTATGTCTCGGCGTCCAACCTTCACGCCCCAAGGTCCTTAACCGTTAAGATGACCTTGTCTAAGTTAACCAACCCTTTATGCGAGTAAGTATCCGATACGAACCCATCTAGTCAAGGAAAACTAGTGGCACCCTAATTTCATAGACCCACCACTAATTGTACAAGACATGTGACGGTGCAAGGTTTAGTTGGGAGGGCATTCATAACTTAAACATTGCTGAGGGATCGTTCTACTTCTACCGTCGCATGCACAAAAATAACCATTATCATCGCATATGTAGAAGTAAAACAATAAGAACGACATTCACATAGTAATGATACGGTATGGCCCATTAACACATGGAGATCTCTATCTCCATTGTACTGTCCATCATGATGATCTCCATCTCCATGATCCATGTGTGCCATCCTTCAGTGATGAGTCCTCTAAGAACTATCTAACGTATGATAGTAAAATAAATTACACATCCGCGCATTAGATCATCACAAGTTGGCACGCAGGCCATTACATCAAATTGACAATACATATGGCTCCAGCCGTATTGCCTTACTCACGACACGCAGGTCATGATTAATTACATACATGCATCACATACACATAGGGCCATACCGATCACATGATTCTACAAAAACCAAGTTAGCCGATTCCGACGTTCAGACTTAAATCGCTGAAAACTCTATCTTCCCGGCCCTTTTTCGCAAATCTAAATTCAGCGAAACTGCCTTTGGCAGTTGGAATCATGTGTAAAATTTTCTGTAGATGAATTTTCATATAAAAATCGTCTCAATCCGAGGTCGTATGCAAAAGTTATGGCCCGGTTATGGATCCAATCCACACCGCCGCGCATCGCCATGCGCCCGGCCATTGACCTAAGTTCGATTCGACCAATCCAATTGATCTACATCTCACCATGCCTGGGTTTACGTGTATCACTTAGCTCCGATGGAGGAATTCCGACCGGTAGGAGCAATTCGTTACACGACCATCATAGAAATACGCAGCTATTGCTAGAATGATCCGGATAGATTTAAGCATTGCTACTGGAGAGAATGTCTCGTCGTAGTCAACTCCTTGAACTTGTCGAAAACCTTTTGCAACAAGTCGTGCTTTATAGACGTTAACATTTCCGTCTACATCTCTCTTTCTCTTAAAGATCCATTTGCACTCGATGGGTCTCACACCATCAGGCGGGTCAACCAAATTCCAAACTTGGTTGTGTCCCATGGAATCTATCTCGAATCTCATGGCACTTTGCCTACGGCTAAATAGCCGAATCGGGTTCCATGAAGAAGGAACAAACTTTGTCAACGATGATAGATCTATCAGGTCAATTTCGAGCTCTAATCCACCGGATGATTAGTTCTAAAACGACCCAAAAACCTGCATCTACCGCATGATACCCGGCTCTGTCAAGATCCATACAAAATCAACAAGCTTGAACCCGCGACACGTGGCAATCTAGATTAATTCGAATTCGGCTATGTAGATGAACGTGATTTCATCGTGCAATGGATTAAAACCGAACTTTAATCAATCTAGATTGGGCAAAAGAGTGTTAATATGAATTAAACATAAAGTAAAACCCAAATAAACACAAGGTAACTTAATGAATCTATTAGACCTTTGCCAAAATCTAATAGAGCCGGTAACTTGCCTCAAGCTAAACCTTAGCCTACCGCATGACTCATGATCTAACAAGAAAGCCTTCTTGAATCAAGCTAAATCCACCGCATGATACTAAGCATGATACAAGGTTGTCGATACTTACGGAGGTCGACGGATCGATGATTCCTCTCGAAGAATTCGACGACACGACTAAAGACTCGAAAAGTTGGCGCAAGGCCGGTTTGTTATAAGATTGTTCGATCCCTATTACAATCACCATGGGTTTATATTTATACCCTGGTTTTGACACAATTCCTAGTCGACTACGATTACAAAACGTTTATTTCCAAAGAAATACGTCGAAGTGCCGTATTCATCTCATATTCTTCATCAAATCGGCTTCTTCCTTATATTCGATCCACGTCATCACGCTTTCCCGAATACTTCTGTTTCCAACTGTGGAACAGCTCCTTTGCCGAACGATGGCGGATTCCCGACCGCAGAGCATCTTTTGCCGAATGCTTCGAACAAGCCCTTCCTGCCGAATGGAATCTTTCTACCAAATCTGGCCCACTTGTCAGCCTCTTTCAGGTGCCAATTTTTGGTGTTAACACATGCCCCTTCAATTTCGGGATAAAAGATACTTTTATTTCGGAATTGACCATAAATACTCAGCGTTTCTAGGTCATCTTAGCTCAATCCCCGCTTTTTCCTCTCTTAAAGCTTCGAAGCTTCGTCCAGATCCAAACCCCAGTTCATCGACCTCCGCAAGCTTCAATCCCCAAATGGCGGACCAAGATCAAGTCCTCCGAGTAAGTTTCAATCTTCCTCAAGCACATTCGACATCATTTTTTGAATCACATCTTAAATTTTCCTTTCGCTTTTTTCTGTTCTTGGTAGGCTCTAGCGGCCGAACTTTTGATTCCCACCGAGGAAAAAGCACCCACTTATTTTCTCGGGCCCGTAGGAGATTCAGACCCTTCTGAGCTGATTGCTGCCGAATCTCAGAGGATTCCCTTCAAAACTTCACTGGCAAAGCCTCATGAATGGCAAGATGCCTTCAAGAACTAGCCTTTGCCCCCAATCGCTGGATGGAGAAATTGGTACAAGAGAGTCTACGGCTAAATAGCCGAATCGGGTTCCATGAAGAAGGAACAAACTTTGTCAACGATGATAGACCTATCAGGTCAATTTCGAGCTCTAATCCACCAGATGATTAGTTCTAAAACGACCCAAAAACCTGCATCTACCGCATGATACCCGGCTCTGTCAAGATCCATACAAAATCAACAAGCTTGAACCCGCGACACGTGGCAATCTAGATTAATTCGAATTCGGCTATGTAGATGAACGTGATTTCATCGTGCAATGGATTAAAACCGAACTTTAATCAATCTAGATTGGGCAAAAGAGTGTTAATATGAATTAAACATAAAGTAAAACCCAAATAAACACAAGGTAACTTAATGAATCTATTAGACCTTTGCCAAAATCTAATAGAGCCGGTAACTTGCCTCAAGCTAAACCTTAGCCTACCGCATGACTCATGATCTAACAAGAAAGCCTTCTTGAATCAAGCTAAATCCACCGCATGATACTAAGCATGATACAAGGTTGTCGATACTTACGGAGGTCGACGGATCGATGATTCCTCTCGAAGAATTCGACGACACGACTAAAGACTCGAAAAGTTGGCGCAAGGCCGGTTTGTTATAAGATTGTTCGATCCCTATTACAATCACCATGGGTTTATATTTATACCCTGGTTTTGACACAATTCCTAGTCGACTACGATTACAAAACGTTTATTTCCAAAGAAATACGTCGAAGTGCCGTATTCATCTCATATTCTTCATCAAATCGGCTTCTTCCTTATATTCGATCCACGTCATCACGCTTTCCCGAATGCTCCTGTTTCCAACTGTGGAATAATTCCTTTGCCAAACGATGACGGATTCCCGACCGCAGAGCCTCTTTGCCCGATTGCTTCGAAGAAGGCCTTCCTGCCGAATGGAATCTTTCTACCGAATCTGGCCCACTTATCAGCCTCTCTCAGGTGCCAATTTTTGGTGTTAACACCAACAAGGTCACTAACCTGGCAGCACAGATGGCGGCTTAGCCAAGACGATGCCCGAGAGGATGGAGGCTAGCCACCAAGCGACGGTGGTGTGACTTCACGCGGTAGTTGCAGTTCGGCTTCAAGCAAGCAGCGGCTCACTGACTCTAAGTCTCTAACACATATGGAGGTGCGGATAGGGGCGGAGCCAGCAGGGGGACTATGGGGCTGGAGCCCCCCTACCCTCATGCAACCAATAGAGTCCCCTACAATTTTTAACCATATGTGAAAAGAAAGAAGGAGAGAAGGAGGAGAAAGAAGAAAAAAAAAGAGGGGAAAGAAGACGGAGCAACTCAGTCCCCTAACTTTGAATCTATGGGCTGTGGGCTATATGCTAGGAGCATATAGGAACAACACTGCCCCTTCGAAGACACATGATGCGTTTCGTCGCCGTGGGAGGCATCATCAAACAACCTCTACTTAAGCCACTACAGATTACTGCCCGTCGGCATGTGGCTGGGGTCACCAGAGACTACCCCTCGTCGAGATGTGGCTGAAGCCCTCTGCGTAGTGATAATGTAAATATTATATTAGTTATTACTATTTCAATATCAAATATTTGTTAGTATTGTTCTTTTATCATGATGTGTGACTATTTTCTATTCAAAAAATTATACAAGTATCCATTATTTATTTATAACTAGCAAGAACGCACGTGCAACACGTACATTTATTAGAAACACACGTTTAATAGAAAATGGATAGTTGGCCAGAGACTATATTAGTTACGAACTCGTGTACAAATACAAGGGGTGTGTTTAGTTCCAAAAGGAAGAAGAGAAAGTTTCGTGAAAATGTAACATCCGACACTGCAGCGTACTGTAGCACTTTTCGTTTATTTGTGGTAAACATTGTCCTAACATGACCTAACTAGGCTTAAAAGATTCATCTCGTCGTGTATATTAAAACCATATAATTAGTTTTTTTATTTACTCACGTTTAGTGTTCCATGCACGAGGAGATAGATTTGATGTGATAGGTGAATAGTGAAGTTTGGAGAGAGAATTTTGGAAAGTTTGGTGATTTAATGTGGAACTAAACACACCCAAGATCATATTGCTGTATGAGCCGAAATGTGTTCTTGGATTCAAGTTGCCCGTACAGTTGAACAGTGGAAGATAAAATTGTGCCAGTTCCCGTGGCCTCGTGCAGGGTGACGTTGACTTTTCTGTTCGTCGCCCAGTGTTGCCTTATGGTGATGATGAAGTTGACCATGTTTGGCATGGGTGGAGCTGCTTCGACCTGTTCCAGGTTATTTGAAATTTACTAGAAAACATGGATACCTGGGATGATTGCTCCACCCTGGGCTTCAGATGTATCCATGGGCGTGGCTCATCTCCGATGTGAAGTAAATTTGGGGACTTCCCATTAAAATTTGATGATTTTTCTGCAGGGGTTAGTCCACACATGCAACCAATATCTATAACAGTATTGCTCTCAAGGTTCATTAATCAAAATTGACACCAGGTCGAATTTGATTAAAGCAAGCTAATTAACCTAAGCACCATACTTAATTTAAAAAGCTTATGAATGTATGATCGATCATATCTACATTCAAACCAAAGCAAACCAAAACAGATAAAGGTGGCATGAAAGCATCGAGAAATATTCACATGGAGATAAGCAAATGGAAACTAGTGGACTTTGCTTTTAATTCAGGTAAAAAGCGAAAACCTTTTTACGTACCTGAGTGTGCTCACCGTAGGACTCTAATGATGAAGACCTTCAGAACTGATGCCACGGTGATGGCACTACGCCGACGTGACCCCACGTAGTTGGCTGAATCCTCCTCCGTGTTGATGTCACCGTGTAGGGATACACGGTCGTGGGTGTGGCAAAGGGGATCGGCTCTCAAACATGCCAACTAGTGGGATGCCGCGGAGCTAGCTTGGGTGTAGACAATATTGCGACAATGGGTTCCAAACCAAGCTAGTGAAGCGGCAAAGGAGCGGAGGCGTAAAGTACGTCTCCTCTCTTGCGCAGTAGCGCAAAGGACAAGCGAAAACTAGCTAGGCTAGGTGAAGTTTAGCCACTGGCCTTGAATTAAGGCATGCAAACATACAAACATCTTGGCCTAAAACCAGTGGTCGCTGGATATTTATTTTGATTTATTTTAGTTTTTTTATTTTTATTTTTCTTTTTTTCAATGCAAAACTATGATGGGGCAAATGGATGCAAATGCAAGAATGGGGAATATGCAGTGGATTGGAAAAAAAATGGGGTGATGGAATGCATGAGTTCCTAAATTGTGTGATTCAAAGCAAACATGCGGTGGATAATGCAAAAATTTAAAGGATAATGCAAAAATTTAAAGGATAATGTTCAAAATTTAAAGTCTAAGAGCTAGACTATCTCACATACCTTGATTTTTCTCGCCATTACCAACAATTTGAGATAGAATTGCGGTGATGCAGCGTCGTTCGTCTTTCGCATTTAATTTTCTTTTTCTTCCATGACGACGATCATTCCTCCAGGCTGCACATGACGATAATGTATATATATATTTGTGTATAAATACATACCTGGGAGAATTTTTCTTCGTTTCGAAACTTGTGCGCACATCGCAGTAGGCAGGGGCAAAAATTGATGAATCCTGCATGATCGGGCACCCTGGGCTCTCTGCATCCTCCTGTTTGAAACAAACTCAAACAAACAGGGGTAATCCCGCTAATGCTAGCGGTAAATTAAATTAGTAGACACCAATGTCAATGATCAATATCTTTCGCCAATTGCTTCCCCGGCAACGGCGCCAGAAATGCTTGTTGACACTCCTTACGGTCCACTATCAGGATTGTGAATCCCAGTAATGGTGCAAGGAGTGTTCATTGGTATTCTTACGATACAGTCAAGATAGGGATAGAAGAGCGGTCTAGCTAGTGGGAGGACAACGAGACAGGAGAGGATTCCTGGCCTTGAGATATCTCTAGCAAAGGTTACGGCTAGCATAGAGAATAGCATCTATGATTCTTTTCCTAGTTCTATTATCTCGGCATCGGGAAGCGGAGCACCCGACACTCAGAAATGGATGAGAAGGGGTGTCAGTGAACAACCGCAGGAGGCTCCTACGGGTCGAGCCGGACGTGGTGGACTACGTAGGCCGTATAGGGCTGTCACCACCTAACGGCTACCACACAACCGTGGACTCGAATGCAAACCGAGGTTACTATCTAGACTAGGCACCACGCCTATGCTAGACAATAACTACTTACTCTCCTAGAAAGAGTAACAACCCAGCAGAGCAACAAGTATACAATTATACTCATCCACCCTACGAAGGACGAGGAACCAGCTAAGATAAAGAATTAGGAGAGAACTTCTAGAGCAAGACTACAACAGCTATAACCAAGGCTAGATATTCCACAGATATCCCGGAATAAATGCAGAACAAATAACTCAAGTAAGTGCAAGAGGAAATATATTGAGAATACTCAGAGTCGTACATAAAGAAAAGGAAAAGATACAAGAGCTTTACCAGAACTCCAGAAGACGACTCCAGAACTCCGAGCGAAGCTCGACCCTGACTCTAACTCCCAACAGGACTAGCCTAACTCTACATCTTGAAAGTGGAGAATGGAGACTTGCTCCCAAGTGGTGTGTGTTACAAATGGGGGTTTGCCACTGTATTTATAGCACTCCAAGGTCGGTTTGGCAGGTAGAGTAATGGCCAAGGAGGGTTGATGGCGGTTGCGGCTGTTTCGGCCGAAGAAGTCGGTTCGGCCGAGCCAGGGGGTTCGGCCGAACCCTCTGATCCACCGACCTGGCCTCCAAGGGCCAGGATTGCTCCCCTATGGCGGTTTTGGGCAGTGGGGGCGGTTCGGCCGAACTGGGGAGTTCGGCCGAACTGGGCCTCCAGCCCAGAACGCCCCCCGTGCACCGCCTTTGCTTCCTAGACCTCCTGGGCTGCTTGTATGTGCTTGGACTCGTGTTGTTCTGGCCCAGGGTGACGTGTCCGTCCTTCGGGTTGAGTTGGCGGTCGTCCACGCGGCGTGTGATGTGGTTGCTCGATCCTTGTTGATGTGGACGGGTCCCGGTAGCTTGTACGACTAAGGGGGGTAACCGGACAAACGGAGTCGTTCGGCCGATTCAGTCGTTTTCGGCTCCAATAGCGCGTGTTTGTCGTAAATGTACCTGCACAAGTGACACTCATCAAAACTCGTGGAACTTTATTAGAAATAAAACCTAAGTACATGGAATGTTGCATATAACATCATTTATTCCCGAGTATTGGTGGTCGGATTTGGGCTGTAACGACCGCCAACAATAGGTGAATAGTAAAGTTTGGAGAGAGAATTTTTGGCTTTTTAAGGGAACTAAACACGGCCTTAGAAACTGGAATAACTATTTTTTAGACGAAGGGAGTAAGCTGAAAAAACAACGTTCCAACTGTGAATATCATATATGTTATACATTTTGCTATGAACTTGGTAAAACTTGAAAATTTTGACTTAGAATAACACTGGAATAACTATTTTTTAGACGAAGGGAGTAAGCTGAAACAACGACGTTCCAACTGTGAAGCCATTATACTTCTGCGGTGCTCATTGTAGAAACATTTACACATGAATTTATAAATCATTCAAAGCACCAAAACACGATTGAGAAACTAGAACAGATAAAATAGACCCTTGTTTTTTATAATAAAATAAATTATCGTTGACCCATTTTTTTGTAATAATGTACTGGGCCGTGTTGATTCTGTGGGCTCTAAGTGCTTGCTGTGAGCATGGTTCTTTTCCTGCCGTTGGTTGTGGGATGGAGGGCCCTGGCTACACTATGTCCCTCGGAGGTAAATGGAAGAACTGCGGAGGATCTTGTTCCCACTTACCCACCCCATGAATCACGCATCTCTCTCTCCTCTCCTTTCCTTCCCCGCCCGCGGCGTCCCTCGACCCCCCGCCCCTCCCTATCCGCTCGCCCGCCGCCCCTCACATCTCCTCGTGGTGCCGTCTCGAAACCCTAGCCCTCACCCTGTGTCGGTTCGCCGCCGCCGCCGCATCGACCCCCGCGGGTGCCCGCCTCCTGCTCCGCGGCCCGTGCCGCCCGGCTCTCCTCGCCGACAGCTGCTCCGCCGACCTGGAGGGTGAGGCCTTCGACCTAATTGCCCTGCCGGTGTTTGCAGGCGAAAGGCAAGCACTGCTGCAGCGCAAGCGTCTCCGCCCCGGCCGAGGTGAGGAAGGGCCTGTACGCGTAGGTCGAGCCGTATGACTCCGGGTTCCTCAAGGTCCCCGGCGTCCACACCATCTACTACGAGCAATCCGGGAACTGAGCGTCTCTCTGATTCTATCTTACATGTGCTGGATTCTGATAACTGGGGGAATTTGATTCCAATTCGCTACTCCTCCTACAACTTCGTCACGAATTGCTTAGAACCGTATGTGCTTGTGCTTCTGCCCTCTCTCGGGTGGGCGTCTCATCCCGTCAATTTTGTAGCCAATAGTGTTACTCCGGCAACAGGAGGTTCTTCGACCTGGAGTTCTACAGACGGGGTTCATTGCGTAGGTTTAAATTGCGTATGATTGATTATTTCTTGGGTTGCCCATTGTGATTTGTATTGCTTGATTTGTCTGATGCAGTTGAAAGCTCCAGTGGTGGTGGTAGGGTGCAAACTCGACCCAAGGGATTAGCAGCAGGTTGGCCTTGAGCAGGTTATGGCACCCATCATGCATTCATTCAGGCGTGAAGAGAGTTGTGCAGGAGAAGATGCCTGAAGGTGTAAATGATAATGGACTTACCTAGACTGCATGCCCTTTTTCTGTAATGATCTTTCCTACTAGATTGTGCAGGCCAACCAAAGGAGGTGATCGAGGTATTCTAGGACACGCCACACAACAAGGTACTTTTGCTACTTATTATTTGTGATGAACCCTCCTTGCCTGAAGAATTCTGGAACATGTTAAATAAGTTTTTTATTGACACGGCACAAATAATTGTATTTGTTACTTATTTATTTATTTTTGTCTAAAGGTGTGGGTTTTGTATGGTCCACTTTATTAGAGTGCTCTCTTTCAAATTCAATTGCTATCAGTGTTTTTATGAGGCATAACTTTGATCTATCTATGTAGCTTGCTCGTCTTGCTGAGATGCACAAGTACTCCTTTCAATGCCAAAAAAAATTGCATCTACACTTTTAGGTAAGCTCCTATGGCCTTGTTTCGTGACATTGATTTGGATAGACGTGAAAACTAAAAGGAAAAAAATGATAGAGATTTCATTTATTGAAACGAAGTTTAGCAAATTTTTAAATTGTCTACTTTTCCATATGGCCATATTATTTACAATAGGTGGGTTTCAGATCCTTCCATCTATTTGTTTCAATAATTATTGAATACATTTTCACAAAAAATATTGAATAGATATATTGTTTAAATGTTCATTCGCTCCAAACATTAAAAATTTGATAATATTTGTTTCAATAATATTTGCTCGAGGCGGTTTATTAGATCGTTTTGGTGCCTATGCAGTGTCTGCAAGCATTTGAGAAGATATCACGGAGGCAGCCTACCCAGTGCTTGCAGGCACTCATGATCGCTGCTGTGCTTAGCTAATATTATGTGTCTCTCATGAAAAGCTTTCACTTTCAGGTCGAAGAAGAGATAGAACAAGAACGATCTTGGCCATTGCATTGCCTTTAGAAGCTGCAATATTAGCTCTAGCAATGACAAGCTTTGGTTTTTGGAGCAGAGCAAAAACCAGAGTATGAGCAGCAGCACAATAGGACTCAGGAAAACAATGTAAGCCTGGTTAAGTTCATTAATCATTTTAAGTCATGTAAACTCGGTTGAGTTATCAATCAGCCCATCAGCAGGGTAGAGATGATTTTATACTCCATGCTTTTCATATTACCGTTTTGTTTTAGATATATACATAGGCTCCCTACATATATTTAATATAACTATTCCTTTTTTTGTTTTAGTTATAATCAAGTACTTTTCATAATTTCTTCCAATAGATTTTTAGTGAAAATTTGGAATGTCGAGTTGTGGGGTGCTGGCAGCATCCTGATCTCCTAGACGCTCATGGTTGGATAAAACTATTTAAATATCCCATGTTCCTGTTTTCTATTTTTTTCTTTATTTCTCTTGTATATTCTACTGCCTAAAATAAATAAAGTTAATTATTCATCTACTGCCTTTTTTCACTTAGAAGAGTTTGATAGTTAGCATTGGAGTTATAAGACCTTTCTTTACAGGGCTGCAGTACTTGTAGGTTGAGCATCCAGGTATCATACTCCATTTCAGGACTCTGTGCTGTGCAGTTTTATATGAGACTAGATAGATGAGTGTAGGATCATATCCACTGCAATATGTCTGACCTGCAAGCTTCTTCCATGTTGGCTGTGTTTAGTACCAAAAAGTTTTAGAGAAAGTTTGGAAAAAATGGCACATCGGGCACTGTAGCGTACTGTAGCACCTTTCGTTTGTTTGTGGTAAACAAATTGTCCTATCATGACCTAACTAGGCTCAAAAGATTCGTCTCGTCGTGTACATCAAAACCATGCAATTAGTTTTTTTTATTTACCCACGTTTAGTGTTCCATGCATGAGGAGAGAGATTTGATGTGATAGGTGGATAGTGATGTTTGGATAGAGAATTTTGGGAATTTTGGTGATGGGATGAGGAACTAAACACAGCCGTTGTATAAGTCTACCTTTTTATCTATACTAAATAAACGATATTTTTCGTTCTCTCATTACTAATCATCATACTCTTGTCTCCATGCAAAATCTCTTGCTGAGAAGAATGAATGAGATATGCAGGTTCAGAGGTACATGCAGAGAGATGCAGGTTCTACATTGTCGAGTGATACTCATATTAGTAGGTTTCAACACTCAACAGTTCACTTCTTAATAATCTTGGTGGCTACTCACAGTGCGTCTAGCCCTACAGGAGAAGTTGGAGGTTTAGGTGGTATTCCCGGACAGAATTCAGCTGAGCCAAACTCCTCGAAAGCATTGGCAAGAGGTGCACATCTGCCTTTCAGATTTCATTTTCTTTGTCCATCAGGGAATCTATTGGCTTTCTATCATGATATATAGGTTTTATATTTGTGCTATTTTTGTTTCATCTATCTCAAATGTTTCATCTATTTTTCTCTTTCATAAAAACAAATCTATCCCTGTTCTGTAGCTGATTTTTTTTCTCACAGTTATTGAGATCCTGAGCTATACTATGGCCATAACAGCACGTCCCTTATTTATGTTCCATTGTCATTATACGATCTCCCTGATTTATGTGCCATTGTTATTCTTACGATCTCCCTGATTTACATGACATTACCATTCAAATGATCTTTGAGTCTTCTAGCATTGCTAATAATATTTGTTTATGAATTTCAGAAAAATCATATATTCACATATGAGTTAATTATTCATCTACTGGGAACTCTCATGTTCTTGATCAGCGACCAATAACCAATAACCGTTTTCTTGAATTTACTGGTCATGCCTGATTTTTTTTTGCTACAGGTTTTGTATGTGACTGCTTTTTTGAACAATGCACTGGTTTCAATAAAAGTATTGTAAACCTGACATAATCCATTGTTCCTTAGCAGGACTTGCAATACAATCTATGAAGGGATCTGAGTAGTTTGCCAGCTGCCATGAGATTGAAGAAAAAAAATCATCACGGCTTGGATTTTCAAGGGCAAAAAGAAGGAACGGTATGAGGTTCGTATATGAAAGTTCTCATTTTGCTGTTGTGCAACTCATCATAAATCTTGTTTTGTACACCGTATTTACTTTTGAGAACTCTGCTTCTACACTATTTGTGTCTTCACAGTTGATTGCTATTCAACCTATAATTCTGATGCTGCATCTTGAAAACATCTATTATTTGTTCAGATTAGCCATTTTGGTAGGTTTAGATCACTTGACTCTATTTGTGTAGCTCCACTAGCCATACATACTAGATGCAGATTGCTATTAAAATTCTCCATTTTGGTAGGTTCACCTCACCAGGCTCGAACTTGCTGTTTCTGGTAATGTTCTTGTGGTTTCTGCTTATTTTTCCTATTTTATTTGGTGCGTAGTCGATCCCCTTGCAGCACAAAGATATTCTCTGGGTTATTTAGATGGATGTTGTATATACGTGATGTAGCCTGCAGTAGAATTATGCTATGGCGCCCACCAACAGTACCGAAATATTAGGTCCACTTGTGTTCACCTTTACAGAACTAAAAAGAATGAATACTCTTCATGTCTTATGCTGCTGATGAGATAGATATTTAGAAGATCATTCAGTGCACTTGTAGCAAATCCAATATTTGATAGAAGTGATGGATTCTTTTTCTTCTTCTGAAGAGTTCTTTTTAATTTAAAGTGCTCTCTACTTGATTTAGTAGAAACTGTGTGCAAGTCTCTCTATTGCAATAGTTAACTAATTATTTTTGTGTTGTTAGTATATTCCAGAAGGTTGAACTAACGAGGATTGCATAACCACGGAGGAACATGAGCTACAAGGTTCTGTAGTATTGATGAATCAGCTAGGAGTACTCTCCCTGATCTCTGCAGTGATCCATTCATTGTTTTGCAATGTTAGCGGAGCAGTGCCACAAAGGGTTAGTGATATTACCAGGTTTGCGAAGCAGCAGCTGAAGGTCATAAATCTCTGGTGACGGCAACACTATTAGCAAATTAGGCAACAGAGAATAATTTTGTATGAGAGTAAGACAACAAGATTGTGCCGTGATATTTCTGCAGGAGACTTGAAATAAGCTTGTAAAATAATCGTTTGTTAATATCTTATATATGGTAGGCTATAAAGCACCTGATGTATTTTTCCGACCGCTTCGTGCCTTCTTGATAGCTCAAGCACTCACAAAGTCTCATACACTTTCTGATGGTTCAAGTCTTTCATTTGAGCTACTTAAATTATGCATATTTATGTGTTTTAGTGTTTGTTGATATCTCAATGTGGCTAATTAAAATATTGCTACGATTGTGCGGGTATTTCAAATATTATGTTTTCCATGCTCATTTTGTTGCATTAGAAAATTTCACTCTGCTATGCAATAATAAAACCTCGTGAACAAACTTAGCTCGGTCTCCTCTCAGAAGACATAACAAAATGAAATCGAAGCTATGTTGCCCATCTCATCTCCTCGATCCAGTGCCTACCAATGGGTCAGTCTATGTTAGTGGTCAAGGAAATCAATATATGATAGGTGAGTAAGTCTCTTTACAAGGTGAAACGTATCACATGTGTGGTTTCTAAGGCACTCTAAACCCCATGCTTTTCTTCTTAAATATACTGGTCATGGTTGATGGATGACGAGTAGATATCCCAAGTGACTGGTTCCCTTAAATATTCGGTTATTCTGGTTACTCAAAACAATCAATGTCTAAATATGTTCATAATTATTATGTGGTTATAGACTACTCATTTTTAATAGTTGGTCGACTAACTATGTCTTATTTACTTGGATTATTTTATCTTAGTAATCATTTTTTATGTGAAAGTAAATTTATTTTAAAGTGGATGAAGCTTATGTTTACTGTTTTTAAACACGTGCCTCTGTAGCGGATTGGTACCTAACTGTGCCTGATGGTGTTGAAAACACCATTAAAGAGCATTCCAACAACTTGGTCAGTGGCATGATGTTCAGGTGTGAATTGTCCTTTCACATCACAATACAGTGCGTGTCACAATACAGTGCGTGTATTGTGAGGCAACAGCTCTGTTGCGAGGGTGCTGGAATGAGAGGCCTAGCTGCGCGGTTTGTTTTCAGGAATTGCGAATAGGTGGTGATGCTTTGCTTTTGCCACATTGTAGGCATGGTTTCTATTTTAGCTGCATCTTAGATTGGTTCAAGAGAAACACGAATTGCCCCGTCTGTAGTCATGACTATTTTCACCTGCTTCTAAATAGTTATATGGATCTTCATCACACAATGGTACCTCTTCCTCCGGAAGTATATGAGTTAGAGTAGATGTGCCAATTGCACATTTAGTCTCTATTTTATAGTGTCATTTGGAACATTTCGGTCTCGAATATTTTCTTATATTTCGGTCTCGAATATTTAATTATTTGTCTTTGTAATATTTACTTGTATTTCTACATGTATTTACTTATTTCGGTCTCGCAAATTGTATATTTTGTTTAAATTACAAACAACAAACAACTTTATATTGAATTCAATATTTTTTCAGGTCCTTTTTAAGACACGTGCCTGTGACAGGCAGGTGCATACCAACTAGTATAGGTAAAGGGTATTATTTTGTTTTCATGCATGTGGCGTCGCCCCTGGCCTCGTGGCCGAATGTGCTATGGCACGTAACCGGCTGGTTGCGTGATTTTGGGCCCTTCAAATTCAGAATGACGCAGGATGCAGGATACGATTACCGCAAAGTGGTCACTGCAGACACGTACAAAGTGTTGTGCTCCGGTTCTGAAAAACTTGTGAAAAGACGACACAACTTTTGTGCAGCACTCCCATTTTGGACGGATTCCGATCTCATTCGGTTAATCGTATATATATGACGGTGATCGGTGATCACGAGATGGACGTGCACGAGCACTAGTCGTAGTCAAGCATACACGAAACGTCATCGATCTTGACGTACGATTTGCTTGTTGGTTTGTTTCTGACAAAATTCTCAGTGTCTATGTGCAGCTAGGTATAAATAATTTCTTCTACCAGACGCCCCCGCACGACGCTGTGTCTGTATCAGTATCTGACGTAAACTTGTCTCTGCATCAATGAATCACGTACAGTCCATGGTCTTTCGATTAAGCATGGCTGTTCTGCAACTGCAGATATAGTGGATACACGGCGCCACGGACTTTGTAGTGCGACGCCCACGAATCCGGACGTGCAGCCGATTGATCATGAGCTCACGACGAGTTCACCAAAAGACCAGATCTCTTCGATGCCATTATTCCCACTACCCATCTCCCGGGGCATATTTTTACGCGAGATAATTCCAGCTGCGCTACTGATCCTGGTCGCAGCGACGCAGCCATATGTCACCCACACACGACCAAAAAGAAACCGTCGCTGAAACCGAAGCTTTCGCCAGCTGCACTGACCGGCCATCCATTTCGTGCTGATCGAGTGTCACGTCACAGCTGCTTATTATACGGCGTTGGCGTCGTCTCTGTCACGCACCACTTCTTTGAGCTACTCCGCCGCGACATCCTCCCAACTCCCATCGCCTTGTTGGTTGCTTTCGGCACATTGCTAAGGCAACCGGCGGAAACGATGGGGAACTGCGGGACGAAGCCCAAGACGAACGACGGGGACGACGCCGCCGCCCCTCCGCCGGCGGCCGAGGGGGAGCGCAAGGACGAGCAGGTCGCGGCCGCGGCGTCGGGAGAGGCTAGCCAGGCCGTCGTGCCGCCACGAAGCGAGGTGCGCAAAGTGATCTCTTCTTCCGCGTTAGACAGACCTTCCCCGATGACCGACGTCCCGTTTTGAAATACTGGAAACCTTTCCCCCGATTCATGTGGAGATCTGTGGCACGATGCAATGTTCATCTGCTCTTGGTAGCTTGTGCTTCGTTTGCGGTATTTCCTATCTGACGATAATTGCAACTTTGCAACCCTTTTCCGATTGATTGTGAGAGTCTTCCGGGTAGATAAATGGAAAAGGAAAAACAGAGAAGAGTTGGGCCAGAGGCCTCTGTCTCCGAAAACTTGGCCCCTTGTATTTCGTCGTTTACTGTAGGATCTGGCCCATGATGGATTTACGGGATTACGGGCCTGGATTAGTCGATGATGATGCTCCGACAACCCCTAGTTCCCATGTATGTGGGCCGTGTCCTTTTCCTAATCGCTTCATACCTTTTCTTTTCTTTTCCGTGATGATTTGGTTTATATCTCAAAAGAAAAATATCTGTACTACGGAGTATACCTTTTCGAGAGAAATATATCTCTATTACTTTGCAAAGTAGTATATATAATACTATATTTGTCATAAAAATGTTGGCGAACCTTGTCTAACTGCCTCCGTGCCGTGTGGCAGGAAGCTACAACAACAACAAAAGAGCATGGTGAGCCAAAGGAAAAGGAGGAGGTTCCCAAGGAGAACGCTGATCAGAGCAAGGAGAAGGAAACGACAACGACAGAGGAACCCGTTCCGGCGTCCGCTCCGGCGAGCGTCGTCTGAAATACACACCCAATCCTCACGCTGAAGTGCTGAACCACGGCGCGTCGTCCCTACCAGTTCCGTTTCCCCTTGCAGATTGTTTGAGCCATGGCAAAGCCCTGGTACTGTGTCATTTACCCTCGCCATTTCGGCGATGCAGTTGCTTCGTATGGGTCGGAATGAACCTATCTTTCTTTCTTTCTTTTTTTCCCTTTTTTGCTTCGTGGCTGTTGTTGGTTTGGAGAACGTACGGGATTGAGCTACCGTTTGTTGGTTTGCTGATGAAGTGCTGCTGAACAGGTGGGAACTGCTGAACAACACGTAGTACTTATCTTTTGTGTTTTTGAGTATCGAGATGCTTGGATTCCATGCCACGTTCCACTGAAACTTAATTTGTAGTTTCCCAGACATTTTGTCATGCAACACGTACGAGCGCATCGCGGCCGATATCAAGGTCACCTGTCACCTGATGGCGCGGACGATGATCGCGCGACCGTGCGCACGTGTGCCAGCGTCGTCTTTGTTTTGCACGAGACCAATTAAACGAAACCCGAGCACACGTCAGCGTCTTCCGGAAACCTAACCTAGCTAACCGACGCACCTAACCTAAGGGCTGGTTTGGGAGTCGGCACCTCCGCCGGGATTCGCGCCGCTTCCCCGAAAAATCCTCCCGACCACCGTAGGCCGAGCGCCCTTCCCCGGGACGGCTACCACAGGATCCCAGTTTCCAAAGGAGCCCTAAAAAAAGAAATCGGTAGCAGCGGCATATTCAAGTCGGTCGATTTCGAGGAGAGGCTGCCGCGTGTAAGGTGTCCCACCAGTTGCTATCATCGCGTCCATGTGACACGATGGCCTTGACTCTCAAGGTCGATGGGAGATGTTCCAGCCAATTCCATCGAAAAAAACAAAAGACAGAACAGTACTACTCGATCCGTTTTGAAGTGCTACACCGCTACCGCCTACCACTAGATAAGTACGTACACCCTGCACTGCAGTTTCCTGAAAGAAAACCGGGGAATTCGCTGAGTCTCTGCACGCAAGCAACTTCGTGCGAACGAGCCGACCGAACCCTTTCTGTCACGCATTTCTGGTTGACTCGAAGAGTGCTGTAGCACGCAACGCATCGGCCGGCACTTCCTTATCCGTGCCCGAAGAATGGACAGCCCACTTCGACAGCGCGGGCAAGCAAGCACACGCAAAACGCGAGGACTCGCACATCACAAAAAGCAAGGATGGTGCGGTAATCAGTACGCGCACGGCCGACATGACGACGTCGTTGGGAGCGCAACAACCCGCACGCACGGCACGGCGCGGCGCGGCGCGGGGCTCCAGCCAGCCAGGCACAGCCTGCACGTACGCTAGTGGAGGTGGGGGGCCGACGGCCCAGCGAGCCCCACACGCAGGCGGGTAGCCGAAAGCCGTGGCCGCCCGGCTGGCGAGAGGGACAAAAGGCTTTACGCGGCCACCTCGGACGCCGACCTGTACCGGCGGCGCGCGCCTTCGCATCGCATGGGCTTCGATCTCGAGCTCTCCCTCTCCCTCGCTGTCACGCTCTGGCAGGTCCCCCCGTGCATCCAACGGCGTAGGTGGCGCCACCTGACTCCATGCGGTGGTTCGGTCCGGGTCCGGGAATTCGATTCCAGTTCGAGCTTCGTTTCCCACCTCCACGTGGAGAACCGCGATTATATTAATTAATTAATTATTACGACTCCCGCGCAAAGTTAATCTGCAGTCGTCTGTGCTAATCTCCTCTTTTAATGGCGGCTGTCAATGGAGAAAGGAGCCTTTTGTTTTTGGCTGCGCGCGGCTCATGAGTGAGCGCCGATGGAGCACGGCGCCGGGGCCGGACGCGCGCCGGGCGACCTCGTCAGCGCCCGTGCGTTTATTTTACCGCCACCGGCAGAAAGGGGCTGGGCGCTGGCGGCGGCATCGATGGGATGGCGAACGAAAAGCAGCAGGCGCCAGGCGGGCAGGGGAAAAACACGCACACGGTAAAAGCTGCGAGACTGCCCTGCGCAATCAGCACGGTGAAAGTAGGAAATAATACTCGTACTCCGTAGGGCACACCAACACGATGGTGATTGCGTAGTGGCCGTCTTTGACGGACAGTAATGTGGGGAACACCCAACACGAGGCCTCGCGAGAAAACACGACCTGTGCGGGTGCGTCCAAGTGTCCAACACCAACATTTTTTCTGTTCACAGCTTCAACTTCAAGCAATGCAAGCATTCGAGCTCAGCGATGGTACTCTCCAACAACAAGAGTGATTTACTTGAGGCCCAGATACACAGTACAACAGAAGAAAAGCGATCCTCTTCTATCGAGACAGATGTTCGCGAACCTTAACATGGATTTTTTTTTAAAAAAATCTTTGACGAGTTTTTCAACCTTAACATGCTTCTGTTGTTAGCATTGTGTTGGTTTTAGCAATAGATCTGGAGTATCAAGAGATATTCGTCATCAAGAAAGCACAACTCGTCCATCTTCAACACAAACAAGGTCTGCTCGCAAAGTAAACTGAAAGTGACATGCTGCTTTGGCCTCCGATCGCTTCCACGAGTGAAATGAGGAACCACATCGATCAAGGTTGTTATGCTAAGATCCCTAAAACATACCATGGGTCATCAAAAACTATTTTTTTTAAATTGAGTCATGAAAAACTTTCACGTTCGCTTATGCGATTCATTTAAGAAGTCATTGCAAAACACCAAACACAGGAGTAATCAGAAAATTCTGCCTACGCACCCGTGTGGATGACATTTTCTTGGGGAAATAATTTCATCACACCGGCACATGCATGCGGAACTCACTTGCTCGCTCACCCGTGAGTGCACGTCAAAGCATACGAGACATTGGACAGACTAAAAGAAGTTTTTTTTTAATCCATAGCACCAATTTTATGCTTAGACCTTTACTAGCACCAAGAATTGAATTACCGTACGATGCTTGGTGACTTGGTGAGTGAGGTTGTACCTTGACCTTTTCCACTACTACCACACTAATATATCTTTCCCTTGTTTACCTCCTCCGCGCACACGAATGTATTCAAGCATAGGATCTCAACGATTCTTTTTTTTAAAAAAAGTTTCTAATTAACAGGATCCTACTAGCTCTATTCGCCACTCCAACAGAATCACTGAATCAGTTTTTTTTTTGAAAATAAACTGAATCAGTACAGTACAAACGTGAAGCGTTTACACTAGCCCAGCCTGGTTATAACTTGACGTGCAAGTCAGCAACGTTAGCGTGCAGCCGCTACCGCTGCCACCCGTGTTCCCTGGCGCCCTGTCCCTGCCACGATGGGAACGTACCAAACGATCGAGTCCACCACCAAAAGAGTAGTAGACGACCCGCTCCCTGTGGCTCGGGCGCCGGGCCGACCGACCGAGCCGAAAGGGAAACGGGCCCCCGGGGCCTGGCGCACAGCGACAAGTCAAAGTCAGGCGCAGGCCGCGGCTCCACCTGGCACCTGACGCCGTTACGCGCGTCGCCCCGCCCCCACCTACCGCTTAACGGAACGGAACGGGACGGGACGGGGATGGTCAACCCCCGCCCGCCCCCCGCCGTGGACCGAAGCGGATAATAAACAACGCACGCGCCTCGTGCCACCTCCCTCCCTCCCTCGCTCGCTCTCACCTTCCTCGCTTGCGCTTGTCTCCCTCCCTCCTTCCTTCCTCGCTCGCTCGCTCGCTCCGGGTCTCCGTCTCGAGCCCTCTCCAAGTCTCCAGTCTCCGCACCCACTTCCCACCTCCCGTTCCTCCTCCTCTGTCGGCTCCTCGTCGTCGCGTGGCTAGGTGGGAAACCCACCCAGCGGTTGGGAAGAGCTGACCCGCCCGGTGAAGGAATCTGAACCACCTGCGCTCCGATCTGTCTGTCGTCTGACGGAGGCGGAGGGAGCTCCGGATCGGGGATTCGCGTTCTTCCTGCGCGCCCCGCCCTGATGTGAGTTCTCTCCCGGAGCTGTCGTCCGATTCGGGGCTTCTCCGGGCTTGATTTTTTTTTTGCCTGATGCGTCGATTCGGTGGTAGACTGGTAGGGATGCGTGGGTGGCGGCGGCGTTTTTCAGCGCGTTTTCTCGTCGGGATGTTCGCGAAATCTTTTCTGGGGCTCTGTCTCCTCTTCGGTTTATCGCTGCCCGACGAAGAGACTGCTGCGTACTCATGTTGTTCTAGAGCTTGCTTGACTGGCTGCACGTCGCCCCTTGCAGACCTGTTAGATCTCGCGTGCATCTCCTCTAAGATTTTGTAGCCCGATGATTTATTCCTTAAAAAGGTTTCCCCTTTTTTATCCCCTCCCACCCTTGTCCTTAGATGAATGAATCAGGAAAAAAAAGGGGTCCTTCTGATCTTTCGACCACGGAGCGCCTAATTTGCAGCATAGGAATGGGCTGTGGCCGTACGGGGGCCGACGTTCCTTTCTCGAAATGTTGCAACATGCCACCAGAATGGTTGATGTGCGACGCGACGTCCCCGAAATGAAAATGCTTTTGCCCTTCTCTCAGCTTCTGAAATGCTGTTGTAATATTGTTATAAATATAAACCGTGGCGAGCTGGACTTGGAACTGGCCTATTATTCCTAACATGTGTCGATAGCTCTATTCCATGCTATTATTCGCACGCTTTCTCATCAAGATTCTTTTCTCCCCGCAGGAACAAATCGGCGACTGCTGCTGCTGTTGTGTAGACACGCCCAAAAGCAGCAATCCCATCTGTGGTGGCGTGATCTCCACTGTTCCCTGAGTGGAGCCACCACAAAGGCTGTTGGAGACGTTTACTGTTATATATTGGCAGCCTAAGCCTCAAGGTTCTTCAGGCCTCACTGCCCTGTTCTAGTTGGCGTCCATGTCTTTTCGCAGCATCGTTCGTGATGTTCGCGATAGTTTTGGTAGCCTGTCGAGGCGGAGCTTCGAGGTGACCATTTCTGGCCTTTCTGGACTCACCGGGCATCACAGGGGGAAATCCCAGAGCACGGTGCATGAGCTCCATGATACAGATCTCATAATTCAGGAGAGCCGTTGGGCTAATCTCCCTCCTGAGCTCCTCCGGGATGTGATCCGGAGGCTGGAGGCCAGTGAGAGCACCTGGCCAAATCGCAAGAATGTTGTATCCTGTGCTGCTGTTTGTCGGGCGTGGAGGGAGATGTGCCGGGAGATTGTGCTGAGCCCAGAGTTCTGTGGGAAGTTTACCTTCCCAGTGTCTCTAAAGCAGGTAAACTCTACATTCTCTAATGGAAGAAATCCTTGAACTGATTACCTGAATGTTTGAGGAATGATATTTTGTACCTAATGATGGAATTTCCTTATGCTTATTCTTATATCTGTCATAATATTAATGGCAATTGCTAATGCTTGTCTTCACAGCCTGGGCATCGGGAAGGAATGATTCAATGTTTCATAAAGCGAGACAAATCGAAGTCCACATATCATCTCTACTTGTGCCTCAGCACTGGTATGTTCCGCCTTTCTTTTGCTTGTATGTGTAGATCCTTCCTTTATTGTTTTAGCATTACTGTGATGATAAATGTTTTGGCAAATGTCTGCTGCCTTCCAGTCTCCATTCTGGTCCTTTCTCATGCTTAGTGTTTCTAACATTTATTCTCAATATTTACCTTTTTTGGTTATGGAATGGCCAAACCTCTGGTATGTTATTTCATATGTTTGAAAAGTTGGCACATTGTTGACTTTTTCTTTCTGTTTTGGGGATCAGCTGTACTTACGGAGAATGGCAAGTTTCTTTTATCTGCTAAAAGGAACCGCAAAACAACCTGCACGGAGTATGTTATCTCGATGGATGCTGACCACATCTCGAGATCGAGCAACACATATATTGGAAAGATTAGGTAATTGAAACACATGTGAATGGCAAACCTTTCTTATTCATGCCCGGTTTATTTCATTGTGTAGACTAATTGAGGTGTTGCTTGTCATTTCCAGGTCCAACTTCCTTGGCACAAAATTTATGATCTATGACACACAGCCCCCTTATAATGGGGCTGTTGTTCCTCATTCTGGACGGACCAGCCGGAGATTCAACTCCAAGAAAGTCTCCCCTAAGGTGCCAACTGGTAGCTACAACATAGCTCAGGTGACATACGAGCTAAATGTTCTCGGCACGAGGGGCCCTAGGCGGATGCATTGTGTCATGCACTCCATACCTACCTCCGCTGTTGAGCCTGGCGGCATAGTCCCTGGACAGCCTGAGCAGATTCTGCCTCGAGCATTAGAGGAGTCTTTTCGCAGCACTACCTCCTTCTCCAAGTCCTCCATCTTGGACCGGTCCATGGATTTCAGCAGCTCCCGCAACTTCAGCAGTGTCCGTGACTTCAGCAGCGCCCGCTTTTCTGATATCGCCGGAGGTTCCATAGCCGGTGACGAAGAGGGACAAAATAAGGAGAGGCCGCTTGTGCTTCGCAACAAGGCCCCAAGATGGCACGAACAGCTTCAATGCTGGTGCCTCAACTTCCGCGGCCGTGTAACCATCGCCTCGGTGAAGAATTTCCAGCTCATCGCCTCCACATCAAGCCAGCCCCCAGCCACTGGGGCTCCAACCCCGTCACAACCTGCTCCAGCAGACCAGGACAAGATCATCCTGCAGTTTGGTAAGGTGGCGAAAGATATGTTCACGATGGACTACCGTTACCCGCTCTCAGCCTTCCAGGCTTTTGCGATCTGTTTGAGTAGCTTTGACACCAAATTAGCCTGTGAGTAGATAGACACCATAGGATCATGGAGGCGGAGCTGGAAATGCACAAAAGAATAGATGCATTTGGCCCTAGGATTCTAGCTTGATGCTTTTGCATTTTGTTGTGTTCTCTTATGGTTGTATTGTGTTCTGCTTCTGTTGTAGCCTGGAACTGGATTTCTTCTGAGCAGTACGTCTCACCTGCCGGCACCATGGTAGGTGATTCCCTTTGAAATGGAATTCATGCGTTGGTGCCATATACTGCCATTCGTCTGATGTGCATGAGATTCCACCCGTAACATGAAAGGTTCCCTTGATGAATTGTTTTCAAGCTTTGCGTAGATTCTGCGACATGTTGAAGCACAAAAAAAAGGTGATCACGTTATCTTCCAAAATTGCTGTGCATGTGTGCTTTGCATTATTATACAAGGTGAGAGCATCACGCTTGCATCCCGTTGTGCCGGGCTTGTCTCGCTCGATGGAGCCTTCCAACCTATTTTTTACCCTTTCAATACGGTTGGTCACTGGTCAGTCACCAGCCATCATGTACCATCATGGCATGATCTGCAGAAGCACCGCTTGTTCGGCGCGTCAAGAGCAGTGGTTATGCCCCTGATAGGAGAATCATTGCACATGTGTGTGCCCCTTTATCTCAGCACAAAGTTGTGCCTTTCAGCTTCTTTAGGTTGAGCTTTTATTTTTTTAATGTTTTTTCATACAGAAGCTTTTTCTACATATAATATATGAGAAGGTTGAACACTTTCTCTGTGGAGGAAGAGTGTGCACATTTCTGTAGCCATAACAAGGACGTGATAAGGGGGGTGTTTAGTTCCTGAAAAAAGGTAAAAAATGAAGTGAAAATGTCACATCGGACACTGTAGCACTTTTCGTTTGTTTGTGGTAAACATTGTCCTACCATGACCTAAATAGGTTTAAAAGATTCGTCTCGTCGTGTACATCAAAATCATGTAACTAGTTTTTTTATTTACCCATGTTTAGTACTCCATGTATGAAGAGAGAGATTTGATGTGATAGGTGAATAGTGAAATTTGGAGAGAGAATTTTTAGAAGTTTGATTATGTGACCGGGAACTAAATAGGGCCAAAGTAGGAGAGAAGGGCGTTTTTTTATTTACCCATGTTTAGTACTCCATGCATGAGGAGAGAGATTTGATATGATAGATGAATAGTGAAATTTGGAGAGAGGATTTTTAGAAGTTTGATTATGTGACCGGGAACTAAACACTGGCCAAAGTAGGAGAGAAGGGCGCATCTGATCTGGACCCATGATGAGTGTGACCGGGTGAAGGAATGGTTTTCTTTTCTGCATGCGAGTATGCGACCGAGTACAATTTTTCGAAATACAAAACTAGCATGTGTCTTGAGTATTTCTTTTTTTTAAAAAAAATGTGTAGTACGTGTCTGAGCTGGAATCCACGGAGCTGGACGATGAATGGATAGATCCGAATTTCCAATCACTTGTCTTTCAGGAACCAGAGCATATTGTGGCTTGCTTGGACGGCATGAGCTGAAGAAACAATCGAGACATGGTGGTGGCTGGCAATCATTCCCGGTGCACACACGAGTGCTCACGGCTCCCAGAACTGTGGCAGTGCGCACGCATTATTGGCGCGCGCTTTGGCCAGGTGCGAGCCCGCGAGTGGCCTCATCACTAGATTGATCGGCGGTGCCTACCAGACCTGGGGCTCGATATAATTCTCGAAGATGATTGCTCCATGTCGGCTGCTTCCCCGGCTCTTCCGAGGAGAAGAAGGGCATTTGATCGCGTTTGGGATGCTCGGTTTGGGGAGATCGAATAAAAATCCCTCGGTTTAACTGGGCCGAGGGCGACGCGTTCGTGCGATGCAACTCGGCGGGCATCACTTCCCTTCCCTGTTGCTCTAGCTCAGGTGGGGGGAATTTCTGATCTTGTCTGCCTGCTTGCTTTCTCGAGCCGATTCGTGGGCGCACAGCGCGGTGAATGGAATCCCACTAGCCATGGCACCAAGTGCGATTCGATGCAGGGAATGATGGCCGGGCCGACGGTATTATACGGTTCTGGCTGCTCGCCGGATTCTCCCCTTTTGCTGCCCAGGTCTCGGTCTTGCATGATTGCGCCGTTGTATTCCACCCTTGTTTTAGCCTGCTTTCCCACATGGGAAGCCGATGAGTTTTCAGTTTTGGAAGTATGGACGGATTCCAGGATTGGTAATCGAACTGCTTCAGAACACAATTTTGGTGTAACACTGCAGCCAGGCCAAATTGCACGCGTGAGAATGGCAAAAGTAAAGTGGAACCATTCAAATGTCGTTCAAACACAAATCCTCGCTTTGATTCCTCTTCCTTCGACGGCATAAGCAACGACACGATCCGTCTTCCCTCATGCTTGCATTTGCGTGATGCCTCCCATCTAACGCACCTAACGTTGGGTACCCAACACCTCAGCCGGCAATCCACCACCTTTCCACCTTATCAAACCCTAGGAAAGAAAATGGGAAGGCGGCGTTCCGAGCGCCGGCTAATCGCCGGCCGCGGCGGGCGTGACCGGATCAGGCGGTGCGGCGAGCCGGTCAAACGCGAGCTGCCGCCACTGGCCCACTGCTGCTGAAGCCCCAAACCGGATTGCAGGCTGGGCTTGTGGTCGTGGCCTTGTGGGCTGCCGTTCTACTGGGCCACAACAACGCAACATGGGTGCTGGCCCGAAATAACCATGGACTCATCCGAATGGACGTGCTCACGGGCCGGCATTGGGCCCAGAAGGCCAGAACACGGAGAAAACCTGTCTGCCCAACGCTTTGGCAGCCGACGAAGCCCGAGTCTGCGTGGCCGGTGGCCCTTTCCATTCCTCGGAAGCTGCGCCGGCCCGGAGTACATGGCAATGGCAGAGCAGCAGCACCGAGCACGAGAAACGGAAGGTGGGGGGAGTGAGGCCGAAACCCTCGTCCTCTACGCCGACCTCGGGGAGCGGTGCGTCATCCGCCACTCCCTCGCCTCGCATCACCCTTCGGTCGGGAGGTTCTCCGCTCCCGCCTCGTACGTTTGATTCGTCTCTCCGTTTCTGCGTTTCGCCTGCCGTGGTTTCGGAACTTCGACCGGGATCGCAGCGTAGATTTGATCGCTTTTCCGCTTTCCTACTGTCGATTTTTGCGGTCGATGCTTGGATTTTGCGTTTGCCCGATGATGATCACGATGACCCCATCACCTGATGGCTGGATGGATAGATAGATCGACTCGGATTTGGGATGCGCGGGGCATCCTTTGATTTTGTAAGGTCGGAACTCCTGAAATGGCTAATGCAGTGTCGGCTTCTCCGTCTTCTGGGCGCCGAAGCATGTCTGGGGATCGGATGTCACTCCCACTGATGAGCGGGACTGCCGTTGTGGCAGGCTGGTCTCCTCCTCCTCTTCTTCCCATACTTGTCGCTGCAAGTGCAGATCCATCCGGACTTGGACTGATGTCTTCTTCTGTTGATATGGGCACCTAGCTAGCTAGCTTGGATGGATTCTTCTCTTCTTCTCCTCCTCCTCCTACCGATCCCCCGAGACGCTTCAGTGCCAGCGTTGAAGCCACACTAGCATTAGCTTCTGATGGAGATCAAACAAGGTTGTCAAATCTGAGGGCTATGAGCTATGTAGTACTACAACTATTCTGATATTTCGATTGGAATCAATTTTATGACATGCTCTTGTAGAGTTTGTTTGAACAAACATTAAAACTATCAGGGTTTTCATGATTTATTGCGTTGATCTGATGCTTTGATGTAATGCTCAATGATGGGGCTCACTTGAGCATGTGGGTTGTGGTGTGGGTGTGGCAGAGGTATCACAATTTGCAAGGTTTTATTTGTTCAATATCCATCCTCCGTTAATCTTTCGTCTTGTTGGCAGTGCCAACTGCCAAGGTTTGCAGCATTGTTTTAAAAAGCGGACTTTGGTATATTATTATCTTGGAATCAAAACAACACTCACCCGTGCTTCATGCATAGTGTTGCTACTACTCTATAGTTGCTTGGCTTGCATTTTGCTGTGCAAGTGTTTTTGTTGAGTTTCATGAATTTATGACCAATACATACACCATCAATGAACCCCATAACTCTTGCTGTACCGCATGTAGTGATATTGTTGGTCCTAGCAGTTTATATTAGTTAATTATTGACTTTTACTGTCTTGTTGCTTGATTTGTCTTTTGGCTCGATGATGATGATGAGACTTGTGAATGGATAATGGACTGAAACAGATTTGAGCTTGGTGGGGTCAACCTGTACAGTTATAAGGTTGCACCTCCTGAAATGGCTTGTGCAGTGTTGGTCTCTCCATGATCTGGGCGCTGAAGCATGCTGAGGTATCGGGCACATGGGTCAACCAGGTGGTTGGCCAATTGTCCCTCTGTTCTTTCTTTCTTTTTCTTTCTTCTACTTCACCCCGTCCTCTACACTTGTTGTCACTGCTGGCATGACTCGCTGTCGTCTTCATCATCATCTTCTTATATTATATTGATCCCTTGGGACATGCTTTAGTACCAGTGTTGGAGCCCGCTGCATTATCCTTTGATGCAACATGATGTTACATGCTTGCCACATAGTCTGAGGGCCATTTGGTAATACAGACCACTCTTGTTTGTTTTTGTTTTCTTTCCCTTTTTATTACGGTTTCATTTGTTTGAGTCAAAGATCCTCCTTCGATCTGGTTTATCATGGAGAGCTTATTGCCATACTCAAGTGGAAGTTGATCTTCTGGTGTAACATGTGACTTGCTAGGCATTTGGTGATCAAATTTCTTTTCAACCTCTTCTAACACGTCCCCCCCCTCAAGCTTCATATTGTGTGGAAACACCCCTTTTCGTTCTCCCATTTGTGAAAAAAACTTATGGCTGTACGGCTGCACCAAATTTATAGTTTGAAGAAATAGTGGCTGCCCATCTGTTGGACAATGAATGTCACTATGTCAGCATGACCTTTTATAATTTCTTAAGGAAATGTGTTGCCATGATAAAAAGTGAATATGTGAGTTGTTCTCTTGCAGTCCTTCCTCTTATGCTAGATTTATTATTGGTTTCACATCCTTTGATTTTATCTCTGATGTTATAGCTTGGAAATTATTTTATTGCATTTCTATTGTTTTTTGTTTATCCAATTTCTTGTTTTATTTCATTGCCAGTATCTGTCTCTTTTATTTAGCTTATTCAGCTGAAGAAACTCATCCGCTTTTGGCCTGTTGGTGCTTATAATGGTACCACGTTGTAAACCGGATTCTGTATGAGGTTCAAGTAGGTAATTGTTGCAAGATGCAGTTCCTACTAAAGTGGGCAGTCCACAGTTGCTTTCTCTGCTGCGTTCATGCCAAAGCCTGGTTGGGGGCAGAGAGATGAACACACATGACAAGTAGATTTGACTTGGAATGCAGTTTTTATGCAATGGATTTGGATATTTGAAAAAAACCCGAGTAGATTTGTCTTGAAATGTAGTTTCATTATCCATACAAGTATACTTATGCCATGTTTCAAGAGAGCAGCTCACATATTCAAACTCTACTTATTTGCGACTAGAGGGAGTAATAACACACAATCAATCAGTTTCTGTGATATCCATGGCATATTTTTGTTTCAACTGGTAGATAATCTGAATCAGATGTGACTTAAGTGGTATGAGCATTTGCATTGGATATTTGCGTTGGAGCTCCTGAACTTGGCCAGTGCACTGATGGTTTCTCCATTGTCTGCAAGCTGAAGCATACATCATACTCATGTATTGGATATTTGGATGAGGTATGTTGATGAGCTCGCTGACAGGTAGCGTCATTCAGTTGGTTGGTCAATCATCTCTGCTTCTTTGCTGCCCTCCTTCCCTTTTGTGGAAGATATCACTGTGGTTGTCATCGTCCTAATCTACTTCTAATGTTATCTCAAGAATCAAAGCATGCTCTTGCACCTGTGTTGAAAGCTGCTAGATTAGCCTTTGATGAATCACGACGGTACATGCTGTCAGCATAGTTTGAAGGCAGAGGGCCAGTGGCGGACCCAGCCATCGAACGGAGCCTGGGCGAATTCTAAGACAAGTACTAGCATGCAATTCATAGATGCTCATGAACTGGTCAGATATATATGCACGAACAACGGAACAAGTTAATAACACACACTTAACTACATGCAAGAAAAAAATCTGAAAGACAAAGATACGGCTAATTAGCTAGCTACACAGGCTTGTGCATGCACTGGGTGCGGCGCGGGAGCCCGGGCAGTCGCCCGGGCTCGCCGGGCGCTGGTTCCGCCCCTGCAGAGGGCTATTTAATAATATTGACCACTGAATTTATTGCCATTTTTCTTTCCTTTTAATAAAGGTCTCATCTCTTGCAGGGGTTAGCAGGGGTTAGGCTTCTTTAGTTGGGGTCTTAGTAAGAGCATGATCGTCATGTTGTTTTTCTAATCTTTGTTCTCTTTTTGTAAGTTTGGGTTTGTCCCCTGGTCCTGTTCTTATCTCTTATCAGAGTTCCTTTTCTCTGCATTACTTTGTAAATCTTCATATTAACAACCCATTCACTCTCCTGATCATGCTGTTTTGGCTGCTCTGAATTGTGACTGCAGCAGTGCAGCCTAGATTGATGATTTTTTCTTTTCTGATCAAACATCTTATTGTGGGCGTGTTCTTATCCTTGTTTGCTATCTTATTTTTACTGTTTCCTTTTTGTTGTTGATCTTTTGTATAAAAGAGGACTGACTGGAGTTATAGATTGTTAGAGCTCCTGGTGTACTGTAGCTTTATTTGGATGGTGGATGATACATGGCCTATTTCTCCCTACAAACAGTTGCCCAATGATGATAACTTAATATGCAGAGGTGGCACATCCTCCTGTCTCTCCCCACCACCACCTTGGGGTGGCTGGCTATCTACTACCTATCTATCTGCTGTATTTGCGGCAGAGCACCACCACCACCAGCAGTAACAATCCTTTCAGAACTGCGCAGTTTTGTGCCAGTTCATCCCTTGTGCCACCATTGAATGCTGCATCTACAAGATCTGAGGGCATAGTATTTTATTCCCACCTAGTTAAATCCAATTCTGTTTCTTATCCATTCATATGTTTCTGTTTTCTTCGTCTTTCCATTGTCATAATGTCATCTAACTAAAATTTTCCTTTGAACAAGTGTCTTTGGGAATGTAGACTGTTCCTTCTTTTTGTTGAAAGAATGCTGTTGACCTTTATTTGGCATGCTGCACCATTTTCGCAAATGCCTCGTTTTCTTTATTTCTTGTTTTGCAATACACATCATAAAGCTGGCAATACTCTTATTTTTTTGTGTATGCATTCGTTTACCTGGATATATATGCCTCACAAGCACGCTTCCAGCCACCTTTTATTTTATTCCTATTTCTCCCAACCAGCCAAGAATCTAGCAATCCCCATAGAATATTTCAATGAAATCTGGTTGGTTTCATAGTGTTTTTGCTACAAGCTATTGTATGTCTTATTCATTTGTCAATTACGGAAAAAGCAACACATTCCGGTTTTCTTCTTGAATTTTATGACTCTTGTAGCTGATTCTGAATTGATCAACATATTTTCTAAATCGTGTTTTCGCCTTTCAGTTCAAATTTATTCTGTACTTGTGGCAACTACCATCTTCAATATCATGTGGTGCTGCCCAAAACCTTGAGGCCATGGTCTGTTAGACTAGTTCCACAAGATCACGAAATTTTTCAGAATTTACATACTTAGAATTGTTGTGCTTTGCTTGGTTTTTTCACATTTTCATGTGGTGTTGAGTTCTGTATCCTTCTCTGTCATTATGTGGCTTCTATGGCTACTCTCTTATTGATGGTAATGTTTGCCTACTTATCCTGTCTTAATAAACACACTTGACACTTGCAATATAATTGAATCTCAGCATATTCCTAAACTGCTCATATTTTGAAACCTCATTTATGGCTAGCATACAAAAGCCATCTTGTTACAAACCACATGATTCCAGAATATACACGTTTGTTTGTATGGTCAACCTGTTTTGCTATAAGTTCTATCTTATGCAACTATTTTTTTCCTGTATTGTAGCATTCTATTAATTTGTTTTCGTCCTCTTCTCAGTGCATCTGTAGTTTGCACATGATTGACCAACATTAGACTATGTATCCTGGTACCTAGCATTGTTATTTATGACCACATAGTCGATTTTTTTGTATTTTTATGTGACCGCTTCTTTTCTGGCCACTGTTTCCAAGAAAAAGGGCATCTTATGTTCCTTACTGTGTTGAGGGGATACCAATATAAATTGTGCTGATCTCTGGCGTAACAGGGGTTCAGACCATGAAAGTGGTATATATATATGGCATTTCTGGTAGTTTAGATGTTTATTAGGTTGTTTTTTGTCACCTTCTCCAGGGGTTTTTCCCCCTCGTAGGAAGATTGGGTTGCATTCGGCAATTTAATCCTTTTTGTTGTTACTGTATGTAGAATATCGATATATGATGGTTAGGATATCCTTGTATTTATTATTTATTTCTGCCGTTTGTATCCTGAGTCTCCGACAATGAATTACTGATGAATGGGTTCGGACAGACCTTTGTGTCTTGCTGAGGTCGTCGGATGCGAGATGGCTGCAGATCGTGCAACCGAGGCCTGAACCACTCGTGGAGTCGTGGGAGCGAAAAAGCCACGGCGTTGCTGGCCCAGCCGCCCGGGCCCTCTGCGGCTCTTCATGCGGGTGCTTTGCCTGCCTCGAAGTCTTGGAACTCTCCGAGGCACGACCTAGCGCGTCATTCTGGCCTTCAGCAAGTAGACGTTCTTTCATTTATTGCAATGTCTCTCTGTAACCGCTTTTCTTGTATACTTGTAGTGTATAAATTGTAAAGGCAAGTGTTTGATTTGTAATCTTGTGTGCTTGTAGCTCGTGTGAACATTATCAATCCCACAAAAGATGGTTACTGACTTACTAATTCTAAAAAAATAATAACAAATCACGGTTATAAAAAAATGACGTTGTATTGCCTCTTCCTTTGTGTGCATCTTGCAATATTTTTTTTCTATATGCTACAATAATGTCCTCTGTTGACACCAAAAGGAAATTGATTTGCCACCAGAATGCTCTCAGATTTTGTTGATCTCCAGTTCTAATTGCTCTCAGGTTTTATAGCAATAGCAAAAAAAAAGCTCACCAGTGTCAGACGATAGCAGCTGGATTTGGATGTCACAACTCACGTGTGGTGCAGCGGTAAAAGGCAATAGCGAATCACCCCAAAACGACCCACTGTTTGCGTGAAGAAAAACAACCAACAGCTTAGATCAAATATTCTGACATGGTTGGTGGCTGGCGCTGGTTTTTACTGGTGGCTGGCGCTGGTTTTCGCTGAGAGAAAAACACTGTTGGCTCGCTGGAAACAATACAAACGAACAGGGGATCTGTTACTTCTTCATCAGCTCAAAACATTAATGTCTCTGAACATGTATGTTTGCATAACGTTGTCAACAATGGTACTGCCAGCTTAGATCAAATATTATATGGATGTGACCACGACGTTGTCGAACAATAGAACTAACCAACAGCTTAGATCAAATATTCTGACATGTGCATGAATAGACCTTTGTAATGAGGTTACTTTGGTCCACCCTTCAAACAAACTTTATTGTTTCTGTTTATACAACACTCAGCCACATTCACAAGAAAACGGTGAAGCTCACAACAGATCAATTCTGAATGGCGTGACTTCTTGATCACGCACAATCCCAACCCTAAACAGTTTTCATGTCACCTAAAATGGTTTCTGCTATTCCTACATAGCTGCCAATGAAAACTAGGGGAACAGAAATCTAAAAGAAAAAAAATCTGTAACTTCTACGAGAGGAGCAACAAGGCTCAGGGTCATTTTTCTACCATTCCATGGAGTTGGTTCTTCTAAGATCTTGGGGCGGTTTTTTCCTTGTGACCGGAACTGCCCTTTCCATCAGCTGCGCAAACAGGTTAACTTCTTTAGATTAGTGAAAAAAGAACAGCCAATTTTTTATGTTCGAATTTGCAAAGCTACTACTCAAGTAACCATGGCAATAGATTTGAAAAAAAACACAATGGTATGAACATGGAGAATAAAATGAAGACTACACAGTGTCCAATCAATGTTGAACCATTAGTTGCTATGCTGGAATAAGTGGAGGCTACTTTTCCTTATGCATATGCACAGTGGAAAAGCACCTCCATCAACATTGATAGTGAT
>OAMR01000447.1:511987-523280 GCA_900205405.1 Echinochloa crus-galli
CTCCGTGTCGGTGCGCGACCCGTCGCTGGTGTGGCGCGCCGCCGACGAGCCGGCGCGGGCGCTGGCCATGGGGGAGATGAAGGCCTTCTACGACAGCGGCAGGACGGTGCGCGGCCTGGCGCAGTGCACGGGGCCGGACCGCGCGGACTGCCTCCGGTGCCTGCAGGGGGCGGCGGGCGGGTGCTCAGCTACGGCTGCTACCTGCGGTTCGAGGTGAGCTACCGCTGCGTCTCGGGGCACCCGGACCCGGCGGCCGACGGAGAGGCGAGGAGCATGTGGGACTGCTCCTCCGCGTCGGCGCGCGCGGGCGCGGGTGGCGGCGCCGTCGTCCTTCGCTGGGTTGCCGGCGCCCTCGTCGCCGCGGTGCTGCTGCATGCCCCCCGTGGCATCTGACTGACGGGGTGCAGACGTGTCTTGTTTCCCTCGCGGTTGCGGTCAGTCAACGAGCATTGCATGGCATTATGGCAACAGTAGGAATAAGATCAGTGGATGGTCCGGTTCTGTGTTTTCTGGTTGATGCATGGGGATTATCTCATCAACTAGCAATATCAGTAGTATAGTAGTTCTGGTTTACCGATGCACAATCTGGTGGTAAGGGCATTGCAAATCCCAGCTTTATTGTGCTGTTATGTGAACCCATGCGTGTGCAATCTTTGAGAGCCAAGGTGCATGCACGTTTAAATTATTGTTACGTTGTTGAAGCGGCTGGGCAGCGAGCATTGCACGACGAATTAGAACCTGCGACGATTGCACGGCGCGATACGGTGCGTTTCGATTCGCCGACCGACCGACCGGTTCGCCCCGCCCGCGTCCGTGGCCCGGCGCCACTGAGCTCCACGTGTTCCTTCCTCCACTCACCTCTCCTCCCATCCTACGACGCAGCCGCCCGGCGGTAAATTCCCCGGGAGCGAGGAGGGAAGGGATCCCGGCCGGCTCCACTGATCGAACCGCCTCGACGGCCACCCGCGGTCGCCATGTCGCACCCCCTCCACCCCTCGTCGGCGCGGTCCGACATGGACGAGATCGAGACCCTCGCCCGCGCCGCGCCGCCCCAGCAGGTCGCCATCGTCCCCGCCGCGCGGCCGGGCTCCCCTCCCCGCGCCTCCATCCCCGTCTCCTCCGTCGTCTCCGCGCCCCCCGCCGCCAAGCTCCCGTTCTCCGCCGCCGTGGTGCCCGCCTCCGCCTCCGTCTCGGGCGCCATCGTCGCCGTCCCCATCGCCTCCGACGGGTTCGGCGGCCCCGAGCCCGCCACCAACACGCTCACCGAGCCCGTCTGGGACACCGTCAAGCGCGACCTCCACCGCGTCGTCAGCAACCTCCAGCTCGTCGTCTTCCCCAACCCGTTCCGCGAGGACCCCGGCAAGGCGCTGCGCGACTGGGACCTCTGGGGGCCCTTCTTCTTCATCGTCATGCTCGGACTCATCCTCTCCTGGTCGGCCACCGCCGCGAAGGTACCCTCTGCCCGCAGCATCTGGGCGTTCGTTTCATACTACCCGCATTCCTTACGTCATGTGAAAAATATGAAATCGAATGAAATTATGAAATCAGAGAAAAATGGACTTAATTAACTAGCAGATAACACGATATTAGTAGCTTAAACGTAACGTTAATCGGACTTTGCTAGCCGTGAACTGGAACTGCCCATCATGAGCACTGCAACGACAATGGCCAAAGCTGGCTAGCGGTGAAATGCCCATTATGATCATCACAACAGCTGTCAATGTTAGTGTGATATCACACAACATATGAATACCTACGTTGGGTATCTTTTTAGCGAACGTGCCTTAGCACGTATTTCATTAAGAGGAAGAATACCTACGTTGGGTATCTCTCCCTAACCTCTGCCTATCTAGCATGGATTTATCTCCCGTTTAACTTTTAAGTGTCAGTTAGTTTGGTTAAGCAGATCCTTTTGCCTTGGGCCTATGATAGAGAATTGATGGGATAAGCATGTGCTGAAAAATTGGTTCACTCATATTGTACATTTATCGTCTGAGTGATTGGAATGTGAAATCTTACTTTGCTATGTCTTATCGAACTTTCTTAATGAGTGATTGTAATGTGGAGTATTTTGTTATTTTCCGGTGGACCCAAAGCCAAACTTTTTTTACCATCCTCAGTGAAAACTAGGTTGAGCTTGACCATATTGAAGTTATTCATATCTGAAACAATATGCTTTTAGTTCAAAATGGATACATGTACATTCAAATGTGGAGCATTTGGGCATTTCTGCTTGTTCAGTGAAATATCTGCTGCTCCAGCTCATATCGCTGGGTTCTTTTTCCTTAGGACACCCATCCTTAGTGGTGAACATGGTTCATGTAGAGTTTATCACTGTTGTGCGTCCAATGTGCAACATGCTAAATCTCCAGGTGACAAAAGGTAGATTACATTGTTGCCTGGCATTCGTTAGTTTAGAACTCAGAGTATGAAGTGTATGTGTCGCAACCAAATCAGAGTTCGAGGGGAAAATGCAGTGGTGATACTGGTTTATCGTTGAGATGTTGCTGCTTGTGGAAGTGGTGACAAATAGCAGAACACTTGCACAATTAGATATGCTACTGAGAAAAATAAACAAAGGTGGTCTTGGCTGATCTGATTGGCATTTTCTTTGGCTTCCCTGAATGCCCTAATGGTCGAGAAGAAAATGACTGGTGAAGAGGACAAGAATTACTATAAACTCTGTCCTATCCATTGATGTGTCTGAAAATGGGACAGGGAAAGGATATTGAAATTATCTTCTGGAATTAATGGAGCTCCAGGAGGATGCAAGGTTTTTTATTTGTGCCAAGTTAATGGTTTACGGGTAGGGAAACGAGGACTGCAAGCAGCTACAGCAGTAGTAGTTCACTTCTCTTTTAGCTCTTTATTTCTAATAAGCTTCTGATTTCCTGTGCTAATTTCCAACCAATCTCTAGGACCTTTTTGTTGTACTAAAGTGTGCGTCCCTATTCCTATCACATGATGGCCATAGTAGTGGAGGCATTCCTTAACTGACTGATATCTGCAGTTTTTTGTAGTCACCCTCACCTATACTGCTGAAAACTGGAATTGCAATGATTTCAACCACTTAGTATTCTGAGTGGGCCAAGATGTCGAAATGCCATTCCCTTGGCATGTCTAGTGTACTGGAGCTGCAAAGTCGGGGATAATGCTCTTGGAAATCAGCACTTATGAAAGCGACAGTATGCTTTGCCTTGTGAAAAGAGAAACATTGACAAGAAGTTTCTAATTAAGTTGGTGTTGAACACTTGAACACTCGAAGCCATATGTTCATGTGGTCTTCAAATATTGAACATTAATAAGCAGCTCCTTCCTTTCAACATATGTCTATTTATGCTAAATTTCTATCGATCTCCTATTCAGTGTCAAATTATAATGTTTTTCATACTGCAAACTTGGAAGTTGGACTGTTGGAGATAAATATTCAGAAACAACAGTGACCATTTTCTGTGACTTATTTGAGTTTCTTCCAATGTTTCCAATTCCAAGGGCACTGGGCAGAACGCCCTCCGGTGTTTAATAGTGATACCCATTTTTGCTGACACCGTGGCTCTTTCCTTATATTACGGATGTGAATTGTGCCTTCAGATAATAAAGATTATTCTTTCCCTCTTTATTGAGTGCAGGCATCTAGTAACTTGGTTTGTATGGCATTTATTTATATGCTCCTCTCATTAGAAATTTAATCTATAGTACAGCAGTATTCTTTGTAGGCTTAACTATTCAAACTATATTAACTCCTTTTTTTGTTAGGTTGCGATGTTGCTTCTTTCATACAATATGATGTATAATGTATCGCATGCTAATTTCAATTACTTGGCTTCTGTTTTTGTAGTCTCAAGTATTTGCAGTCGCCTTTGCTGTATTAGCTGCTGGTGCTATAGTTCTCACGCTCAATGTTCTATTGCTGGTACACGCCCCTAGCTCCTCTCCCCACTTTTCTCTTCTCTCTGCTTGCGACGTGGCACAATGCAAGCACATATATAATCGCGGATACCTGCCATGTAATATTTGGTGATGACTGTAATGTTCTTGTACAGGGTGGGCACATCATCTTCTTCCAAAGCCTCAGCCTTCTTGGATACTGTCTGTTCCCTCTGGATGTCGGGGCTCTGATATGCATGATGAAAGACAGTGTCATACTAAAGATAGTCGTTGTGACAGTAACATTGGCATGGAGCTCCTGGGCAGCATATCCGTTCATGAGCGCTGCTGTCAACCCGCGCAGAAAGGCCCTGGCGCTGTATCCTGTGTTCCTCATGTATTTCTCAGTTGGGTGTCTCATAATTGCAATTGATTAAGCTGGGGAACTGGGGACGATTGTTATGGTATCATCAGATATACTGAATTTTGTTTTTCTACTGGTCTTAGTTGGCATTTTTCCTTTTTGTAGTTTTTGCTATTTGCTTCAAGGTCTTGTAAATTTTTTTGTAAGATAAAAGTTGCGAAGGTCAGAATGCAATGGTCAAAAGTTATAAATGATGTGTAGCCATTAGCCATAAAGTTATTCCGTTCTGCATCCATTTAGTCATGTAGATAATTTGGAGTGAATTACTGAAGTCTGAATGTACTTTGTTTAACTGTTCTGTAAGGGTGCGCGGAACAATCGAGCAGAGCTAGGTCCTCGTTCCATGGAAGTTCTTGTTGCTCCATTCGGATCACTGCCTGTTTGAGCTGATGGTCTTCATTATATTGCCGACGACTTATCTACTACATCTACATGCTCCATGAAGTCTTATTGTTGACCCTCACCATCTGCAAAAAGGTGACGCAACGCAAGTGATCGACGAAAGAAACTGCCGCGCAAATCGACGCGAACCCCAATTGGTAATGCCGTGTCGCCGCTCGGGTTGCCGTCACACATGAAGAACAGAAGGGACCTGACCTCCCGATCCTGACTCTCTGACTGATCACACGACGGGAGGCCGGCACAGATCGCTGCTGCCTTTTGGGTTTTTGACGCGAACGCGACCGATCCCCGTCGACGCGTTTAGCCTCCAAAGTTGTTTTCGGATCATCACGACGTGCAGTGCTACGACCTGTGCAGGGGCGCCGGGGCTTGTTCCAATCCTTCGCCGCCGGTGCGAGTACTCACTCCCTCCTCGGTCCAGGTCAATGCATGCCACTACGACACGGCCCCGTCAAGACGAGGACGAGCCAATGCGCGTACGTGCTGATCTCGGGAGAGCAGCGCATGCACGCGTCACCATCGTATGTAGGTCGCCGTGGAAACAAATATATAGGCTCCAAATAAAACAAGCCTAGGCTCGGCCACGCAGCCTTTGTTAACAAATTAATTAAGGAACTATATATTGAAATAAAAAGAAAAGGCTTCCTGCCTCTCGGCGTTGGTAGAAATAAAATACAAAATTTATTCCCAAGGAAGGAAGCAGTAGTGGTGACTTGTGGAACGGTTCCAAGTCGATCTCAGAGATGTTTGCAGCTAGCGGCGAAGGCTTCTAAATTTAGCCGTGCCAAACGCACGAGTCCAAGGCTCCAAGCAAAGCCTCTAAAATTCCGGGAGGGAAAGGCCAGGCCGCGTCGGCTTCGTGCCACCTTCCGAGTCTTTCCTCGGCACCACCACCACCACCACCACCGGCCTTGCCCTGCCAGCACGCCGTCGCCCCCTCCCCCTGGCCTCTATATTTAAGCACGCACGCCGTCCACAGCCGCACCGCACGGCCCCGCGCTATTTTACGCGACCACCGCTGGCTAGCTAGCCGCCTCGCGAGATCTACCCAACTCATCTCGATCGTCTCCGGCGCGTCGGTCGATCGATCGGTCGGCGGGTGGCTATGTTCCGGGAGGCGGTGGTGGCCGTGGCGTCGGCGGAGGAGACCGTGGCCGGGTCGTCGTCGGTGGTGGCCGTGGCGGCGGAGGAGGAGACCGTGGCCGGGGCGTCGTCGGTGGTGGCCGTGGCGGCGGCGGAGGAGGGCGTGGCCGGGTCGTCGTCGGTGGCGCCGGCGGGGACGGACCAGCTCGACATGGAGGCCGCGGAGCAGCTCATCCAGCTCAGCGGCGGCGACGGCGGCGGCGGGTCGGAGAGCAGGAGCGCGGACAGCGTCAAGTGCCGCGGGAAGGACAAGGAGGAGGAGGAGGAGGAGGCCGCGGCGGTGGAGAGCCGCAGGAGGGGCGCCGGAGCCGGAGGGCTCGCGGCGGCGGCCGGGAAGGACGGCGACGGCGGCGGCGAGCCGGGCTGCAAGGGCGCGGAGAGCGTTACGAGCTCCACGGCCCCGGCGGCCGGCGTCGTGGGGGAGAAGGGTAAGGCCGTGGTGGTGGAGTGCCGCCGGAGGAGCAGCGCTCCCGCGGGGAAGGATCGCGACGGCGGCGTCGTCCATGGGGAGGGGAGGAGGAGGCCCAGGTACCGGTCGCTGGCAGACATATACAGGGAGACCGAGACGAGGCGGACGACGGTGGCCGGAGGCGGTGGAGAGGGTCCTCGCGCAGATCGTGATCCCTCGGACGGCGAGAGGAAGAAGAAGAAGAGAGCAGCCGGATGAGGCGATCCCCGTCGACGCAGAGGCAAGCAAGGAGAGAAGATTGGTGTGCAATTAGCTAGCGTATATGCGTATGTAAGCTAGGCTCGATTTGCAGATTAAGATTTGCTCAATCATGCATAGAGTATATAGGTAGATAGATAGCATCGAATCTGCTTGCATGCATGGAAATTGTAAAGATCGATCGGTAGCCGTGTTTTCTTTTCCTTTGAGGATCAGAAGAAGTTTTAGCGGTAATGGCGTCGGGCTTTTCTTTCTTTCTTGCAAGCCTCTTACATTAACTGTATCCAGGAAAATTTTATGCCGCATAATCCAAGGGAAAGAAGACATAGACATGTACCTGATTCAATTTGATGTCACAGATTTGATGATTTAGGTATCTCATCTGCTCCGTAGAGTATACGTAACTAATTTCAATATCATTTGGGTCTTTTTATCTTCGATTTGTTTGTTCGGTTCCTATATCCTTTCCTCATTTGTAATCTTAGTCCCACAAGGTTGCAGGGAGATTAATCCAAAAATTCGTTCACAGACTTACCTCCAGTAGATAGTTAACTCTGAATCAGTTGAATGGTAAGGTTATCTGGATCCTGCCAAGTCAGTTCAGTTGATTAAGATAGAATGGTGCTTCTCTATTGAACGTTACCAAATGAAGCTCACAGTGAGAGGTAGCAAATCTACAAATGGCACGTTTGGTTACGTGTCTGATCACGTGAGATCAGTTTGTTCGAGTAGAAGACATTGAGATACAAATATCAACTCTAGAAAGCAAGGTGGTTTGAAGACCGGATCAACTTATGCCTCAAGCAAGGCATGAAGGTGGTTTGATATAACTCATGAACAAGACCCATCGATAGGCTTGTGGGTATTGTTCCTGAGCAAGAGGAGACAATACAACACCTTTTCTTTGATTGTCACATGGCCAATTTCCTTTGGAGAGCTGTCCAGATGGTCTTAAATCGTCCAAAATCTATTAGTTTTAACCATTTATTTACTAATTGGTTAGTGGGTTTAAGCACAAGATTTAAAAATCAGATGTTAGTAGGTGCTTCTGCTTTGTGTTGGGCACTCTGGCTAAGTAGGAATGATTTGGTTTTTAACAATACTCCACAAAAAACTTACTTGCAGGTACTGTTTCGAGGCACGTACTGGCTTCGTTTCTGGGCATAGCTTCATCGGCTTGAAGATGATAGACAAGCAATAAATGACGTCTGCTGGGCTTTGGAGACGTTGGCCATGCATATTTTCACCCGCCATGGATGGAGGTTTAGTAATAGGATTACGAACTAATGCTTTTTTCATCTATATGGTGTGGGTAACGCTTTGATTTGTGTTTGAGAGGGCAGACGGAAGTGCTGCCAACTTGTATTTTTGGGCTGTAGCCATTTCGGTCAAGACCGGATATTTATATCCATTATCTAAAAACCAAAAAAAATTATTTCTAAAGGGAATGATTATAAGGGAAAATGGCTAGCTCATCATCCAATTCTTAAGAGCAACTCCAACAGCCTCTGTGAAATGAGTTCTCAAAAAAAAAACTAGCTAAAAATAACAAAAGTGGAAAAAAACCGGATCCAACCGTCTCTCTAAAATCATCTCCTCGCTATGTGGATCGCTATCTCCCTCCCTCCTCTAGCTATCTTTTGCGAGCCTCCTCCGCTCGCCATCCTCTCGACGACACGCTCGCCCACACGCCCCCGGATGTTCCGCAGGCCCGCGGGCTCCTCTGGTCCTCTTCTGCCGCTGGAAGAAGCGCCCCTGGCCGCACTGGAGGCGGCCATGAAGTCCGCGTTCGGCGAGGAGCTCACCATCTCGGCGGCGGCGACGACTGTCGCGCCTGTCTCTGCGGCACGTACAGCGGGGATCTGCGTGCTCTGCGTTGACGGCGGCGGGGGCGGGCTACGGCCGCTGCTGGCTGGCCACGCGCTGGCGCACCTGGAGGCCGCGCTCCGCCGCGCGTCGGGTACTTCGACCTCGCCGAAGTATACTCCCCTCACGCCCTACGTTTTACCTGTTCTTGCTAAAGGCTTGGCCAACAACAACATCGAGCTGCTACCCACACAAATTGACATGACGTTTACACGAACAATTACATCCTTCCTAAAATCAAACTCCATGCCGCCCATGTGCAAGCTCCACTTTCGATTGAAGCCATCACCGAGCTCCACACCAGATCGAAATCCTCCCTGCCCAAATCAAAGTCTTGTCCACTAAATTAAGCTCCTTCCTAGTAAATTAAACTCCTCTCCACTGGATTAAACTCCTTGCTTCCCGCATGGCAGGTTCCTACGAATCGCGATGGCCTTGCGGAGAGCGTCCTCTCTCAGGCGGCATGGAGGCCTCATCGCGGGCATCCTAGTCCGGCATCAACACAAGCGGCGGCGTCGGGACTCGATGCAGGCGGCCTTGCCGGCGGTGACGGCGGCGGCTGTCGCGTCGGGGAAGGCGGTGCAACGGGGAATGTCTGCGTGCTCTGGATCGACAACGGCGCGGACAGGGGCAACATTGTAAAGATTGAGTTCTTTTTAGGGTGCTTAGTGCATAAAATCTGGGACCTGTTTGTAGGGTGCAAAATTGTTGGTTTACTTATGGACCTCATTTTAATTTTACAATTTCAAGATTTAGCTAGTCTGTTGGTTTCCCACCATTTAAGAGGCTCTCTATTTTTTTACAGAGTTAAAAAAACTCCAAATTTAACTAAGATGATAGCTAGGCTCTTGGAGATGCTCTAAGAATTGGTTACCAAATCCGACATGGTGTCAAGCCACAACGATGAGCTAACCAAGAAAGTTAAGAATCTTGAACAAAATACTAAAAATACCTCTAAAAAGGTATTCAAATCGCTCTTTTGTGTTGAACAAAAAAGGAAATCTCTACCTTTTGCATTTATTTAATTAATGAACCATACTCACCATCTTTGAACGAGAACCATATTGAGAATGGTGATACATACTCATGTTATGATATTATCAGCAAGAAAAATTGTGAGCTCAAATAATAAGTGACGAGACTGATAAAGAACTTGATAAGGTTGAAGGGCAAAGACAAGTGTTCAAACTTTTCAAGATAACATTTCCAAGATGATGAAGATTGTGAAGGAATTATCCATGACTTGCTACCCATCAAGATGGCCACAAGTACTATGAATGCAAGTACAAGAAAAAGGAGTCAAAGACAAGAAGAACACATCCAACACTAAGAGCAACTCCAGTGGACTGATTAAAAATAGGCCTCTATATTTCATTTTGAGGGCCAGTTTTAAAAATTTAGAGGCTCAAATAAGATGTGTGCTCCAACCCAACTGACTAAATAAGGCCTCTATCCATCTGACCAGTGGGCCCTATCTCTCTCCTCCTCTCTCCTGACGCTCCAGGACACGGCGGTCTTCTTGGGCCGGCGGAGCGGCGGAGCCCGCACGCGTGGGAGTCGCCGACGGCCAGCCCAAGAGTAGAGGTCGTGCACCGCGGCGGAGGCGTTGGCGGTGGAGGAAGAGGTGGAGTTAGATCCCCGAGCAGAGCACGGCGCTGGAGGCCAACACGACGCAGGCGCGGGTGCCCCCGCGGCAAGGTAGGGGATGCCGGACGCGTTGGCGAAGGCCGAGCCAGCGTTCACCTGCCATGGGCGCCGCCATCGGGAAGCCAGCGTTCGGCTTCACGGTGGCGCCAAGGATGCACGCCGAGGAGCGGCTCGCCGTCGCAGAACACGCCCTGCTCCAAGGGACCCACTCCCCCGGCGCCAACGCCGGCATCTGGGACACTGACGCGAGCTACACCAACAGGGGCCTCCTCGCCGCGGTCGACGACGTGCTGCTCCTGGTGGCGGAGGACCCCTTCCCTCCCCACGACGCGGCCCCGTCTCCGCGCCGATGCCTCGACGCCGCCATGGCCGTCTTGAGGAGCCCCGACAGGAACGCCATCGGCACGGGGCTCCTCTTGGACTGCGCCGGGAGCAGGCCCACGATGGCCTCCATGACGGCGCGCTTCCTCTTCACGGCGTTGGCGTCCGCGCCGCCGCCGCCGCCGCCGCACCTGGCGGCGCTGACATGCAATTCAAAGACCATTGTGACACTAATATTTCATTGAACCAACACGATTGATCCCTCTTGATAGTACGGCTATCTAGCCTATCAACCCGGTCATATTTCATCCTCTAATCACCTCATGACCGGTCAAAAATAAAAGCCCTATCATATACCTTTGCCTTGAGCTTTCCATGATCCATAGCACACATGCTATCCACACATCAATATTTGAAGCTCGTTGCAACTCTTGGGACTAACCTATTCTCATATTCTCACATAAAGTTGTTAGTCCACAAGTGTTATCATTAATTACCAAAACACAATTAGGGGCCTAGATGCCTTCAGCGGCTCCCCTCCGGCGCGCCGCGGACCCCAGCCTGCGAGGCGCTGCTCCCGGCCGCCGAGGACGTCAGCCTCGTCCCCCGCCTCATCGCCGCCATCACCAGCAACGTCTGCAAGGAGCAGCTCACCTCGGGGCTCTCCAGGCTGGACCACCAGCACCAGTGCGCGCAGCTCAGGCCTGCGGCGGCGTTCGCTGCGGAGCCCGACTCGCCGCTGGGGAGTGGTGGGGCAAGTCGGTGGCGGCTCATGGCGAGGGACGTGCTGCACGGCGGCGGCGCCGCCAGGTGCGGCGGCGGCGGCGCGGACGCCGACGCCGTGAAGAAGCAGCGCGCCGTCGTGGAGGCCATCGTGGGCCTGCTCCCGGCGCAGTCCAAGAGGAGCCCCGTGCCGATGGCGTTCCTGTCGGGGCTCCTCAAGACGGCCATGGCGG
>OAMR01000447.1:529426-544319 GCA_900205405.1 Echinochloa crus-galli
CAAGCTCAAGGCGAGATGTGTGCCACCTTTGTGATAGCTCAACCATTCTCTCGATGTAATAGTGGATTCTATTCATAACTAACCTTTAGTCATCATGATTAACTCTTTAATCATTTTGGCATGGCCATGCACTTTTCAATCCAACTATCTCGAGGGGCCCAGAGATATCTCTCCCGTTATCTAGGAGGGGCAAATTCCATCTTGATCCGCTCACATCCCATTCCATGTTTCATGACACACCTGTAAGCTACTTTTGTAACTACCCAGTTACGGAGTAGCGTTTAGCAGCCCCAAGATGCACCACTACACACAGTGAGAAACAATGGTGATCTCAGGTCTGAGGATCCGGTAGGTAAAACACTAAAGAACAACTGATGGCATATACAAGATAACAATCCCAACATTGTCTTGGAGTGGGTCAATCCACCACCATGTTCACCAACATTGTGTCCACATCATTAATCCGATATCTCCATATCCATGATCCGTGAAACATGATCATCAATTAATGCATGTGCTAGTCTCAATGTCGTTGTTGTCCCACATAACGACATAAACTAGGGATAATTTAGAATCATATCCTTGTCAACAAAAAGTTTCACGAACAAGTCACATACTTGATAATTAATGTAAAGGATAATCATCCATGGAACAAATAACAATTATTCATTATTACATAAATATACTTATGACACAAAATCTCCCACCCACACTGAAATCACTGATGTAAGTATCTAATACCCATAGATCTCATGTGCGCCTCATGCTTTGGTTGTGGGAGAGGCTTCGTCAACGGATCAACAATGTTTGAATCCGTGTGCACCTTGCAAACTTTCACATCACCTCTCTCAACAAAGTTACGGATGAGGTGATACTTCCGCAGTATATGTCTGGACTTATTAGTTGTTCTAGGCTCCTTTGCTAGTGCAACGGCACCACTATTATCACAATAGAGGTCCACTGGACTGGATGCACTAGGAACAACACCCAAATCATAAACAAACTTTCTGATCCAAACAGCTTCTTTTGCAGCTTTGGAAGCTGCAATATACTCGGCCTCTGTCGTCGAATCAGCCACCGTATCTTGCTTGGAACTCTTCCAGGTCACTGCCCCACAATTGAGGCAGAAAACAAAACCGGGTTGCGATTTGGAGTCATCTTTGTCTGTTTGAAAACTAGCATCGGTGTAACCCTTTACAACGAGCTCATCTTCGCCTCCAAATATTAGGAACATATTCTTAGTTCTTCTAAAGTACTTAAGAATACTCTTTACAATTGTCTAGTGAGCTTCACCGAAGTCTGACTGATACCTGCTCGTGACACTTAGTGCAAAAGAAACATCTGGGCACGTGCAAAGCATGGCATACATGATCGACCCTATGGCTGAAGCATAAGGAATCATACTCATCCTCTTTTGCTCATCAGGTGTCGTAGCACACTAACTCTTGCTCAGAGCAATGCCATGTGACATTGGCAAGAAACCTTTCTTGGAATCTTGCATATTGAACTAATTCAATATCTTGTCAATGTATGTGTCTTGGCTTAATCCAATTAGCCTTTTTGATCTATCTCTATAGATCCTAATACCCAGAATGTAAGCCGCCTCTCCTAAATCCTTCATCAAAAAACTCTTTTTCAATGAGGTTTTAACGGCTTCAAGCATTGGAATATCATTTCCGATCAGTAATATGTCATCCACATATAGGACCAGAAACACAAGTGCGATACCACTGGCCTTTTTGTAAACACAAGGCTCATCTTCATTCTTGATGAAGCCAAACCCTTTGACTACTTCATCAAAACGAATATTCCAACTCCGAGATGCTTGCTTCAATCCATAGATGGACCTCTGAAGCTTACATATTTTCCCAGCATTTTTAGGATCGACAAAACCTTCAGGCTGTGTCATATACACATCCTCACTGAGATGTCCATTAAGGAAATATTAAGGAAAGCAGTTTTGATATTCATTTGCCATATCTCATAGTCATAATATGCGGCAATTGCTAGGAGAATCCGAACAGACTTTAGTATTGCGACGGCCGAAAAGGTTTCTTCATAGTCAACACCTTGAATTTGTCGGAAACCTTTCGCCACCAATCATGCCTTATAGATGTGAACATTTCCATCTATGTCTAATTTGTTCTTAAAAATCCACTTACAGTCGACAGGTCTAACACCGTCAATTTGATCGACCAAGTTCCAAACTTGATTATCATGCATGGATTTTAACTCGGATTCCATGGCATCAAGCCATTTATTGGAGTCGGGTCCCATCATTGCTTCCGTGTAGGTCAAGGGCTCATCATTTTTCATCAATAATACGTGGCGCTCCTCCGTAATGAGGAGGTTGAGCTTGTCAGTAGCGCGACATGCCCTTATAGACCTTCGTGGGGCTGGTGCCTCAACTACGGGTTGTGCAACATCTTGCGCATCCCGTGGATCTTCAGTGGGTGCTCAAACAGTTTCGGGCGTTTCCTGAATTTCTTCAAGTTACACCTTGCTCCCACTGAATCCTTTTGAGAGAAACTCCTTTTCTAAGAAAACACCATTGCGAGCGACAAACACTTTGCCTTCCACCTTATTGTAAAAATAATATCATTTGGTTTCCCTAGGATATCCCACAAAGAAGCATTTGTCTGACTTTGGAATGAGCTTATCTGACATCAAACGTTTGACATAAGCCTCACATCCCCCTTGTCAACAAAAAGTTTCACGAACAAGTCACATACTTGATAATTAATGTAAAAGATAATCATCCATGGAACAAATAACAATTATTCATTATTACATAAACTTACTTATGACACAAAATCTCCCACGCACACTGGAATCACTGATGTAAGTATCTAATACAATGTTACAGACAGATTTATCCTCAAGATCAAGAACATATAATCCATTCACTAATGGACAATGAGCATAGAAAATACCATTGCAAAAAATAGAACAACGTTTGTTCTCTATTACAATCTTAAAACCATCAACTTCTTCCAAACATGAAGAAGAAATAATGTTCTTGCTCAAAGCAGGAATGCAATAACAATTATTTAATTCTAAAACTAATCCGGAGGGTAGAGACAAGTGGTAGGTGCTGACCGCCAACACCACAACCTTTGCACCATTGCCGACATGAACGTCCAACTCGCCTCTTGCAAATCTTCTAGTCTCACTTAGGCCCTGCAAGATTTTGCAAGTGTGAATCATCGATCCAGTATCAAATACCCATGATTCACCAGAAGATAATGCAATATTTATTTCTATAACATTTATACCTGAAGTGGAAGTCTCACTTCCCTTCTTCTTCTTCTCTTCCAAGTACTTCTTGCAGTTCCTAGACCAATGTCCCTTTTCATGATAGTGGAAGCATTCATCCTCAGAAGTAGGGCCAGATTTGGCCTTAGGTGCTGGCTTTAGCTTAGAGCCCGAGGACTCACCACTGGAACTCTTTTCCTTGCCTTTACCTTTAGGTGGCGTCCAACGCTTCCTCTTTTTGTTCCCCTTCTGAATCATCATCACATGATTGGGATTCTTCTTAATGCTCTCCTCTTCCATCTTTAGCATCCCATGCAACTCACTCAGTGTTTTATCCAAGCCATTCATCTAAAAGTTCAAGATAAAAGGCTCATAGCTCGAGCGACTGGAGAATAACATCAGTAGCCAAGTCATGGTGAAGTTCAGAACCAAGTCTGTCCAAAGTCTCAATGTAACCAATCATTTTGATCACATGAGGACTGACTGGGCTACCTTCTGGCAGCTTGCACGCAAACAAGGACTTTGAGATTTGAATCTCTCAGTCCTGGCTTGGTTCTGAAACATCCCACGTAGCCCCTCGATCATGGTGTGAGCATCAGTATGCTCATATTGCTTCTGCAGATCAGGGGACATGGTGGCGAGCATCAGACAGCTGACATCAAGTGAGTCATTGCAGTGCTTCTCTTAAGCTCTGCGATCAGCAGCATTTGCATTGTCAGGGGGATCATCAGGATATGGCTGCTCAAGTACTCCTTTTTCTCTTGCCTGAGAACAATTCTCAGGTTGCGGTGCCAATCAATAAAGTTTGTTCCATTTAACTTTTCTTTCTCTAGAACAGAACACAAGTTGAAAACGGAATTGTTACTGGCAGACATGATCTACAACATTAAAGTAAGGCAAGATTTCAGCACTAAGTTTATGTAAAGACTTTCATTAACTGATTTAACAAAAGACAACCGACTATATCTAAGTCATCTTCCCTTTAGTGACATATAGTGGTTCAAGATCCATAATCACTAAAATCCTAGTGAGCTTTAGTATCACAGCCAGAAAAGTAGTGATACAGGTAAGCAACAAATTGCTAATCATATCTCTATACGACTCTTATTTGTTGGGTGGCATCCAATGCCCCGGCCCCAACCCTATGCCTTAAAGCCCAAAACTGTTTTGATAGCTTTGCTGAGTAAACCAATACTATGCTTGTGAATGTCCGACATCCACCCTATACAAAAGAGATAGCTGAGGGTACTCTACTTTGGTAAACATACCACACAACGATCAAAGTTTATAGGTGCAGCTATTGGTAAAAGGCATAGGCATAAAAAACTCAACTTTTTTTCCAAGGGAAGCTATTCTATCATGATTAAAACATCCACCATATGTAAAAGCATGAAAGAATAATATGACAGGAAAATAAACATCACAGGCATATAATCATATTATATTGTGAATAGTATGGCCTCTTGCATCACAATGGGCTCCATCGCCATGGCTCCAATGTGAACTCCATTGCCATCCGTCCTGTCTTGTGGTGATCAACATTGCCATCATGATTGAAGCCTCCATGAAAAGATACTAAGAGTCCCAACAAGTCACTTGCCCTCTCACTATGACCAGTGAAAGGTGCTTTGGTCATCTTTCCAAGCAAACAAGACTCATGTTATACAATAATGGTACAACCTCAACCCGGTTGTGTTAACTTGCGACACGCAGGCCGCACAAATCATCACATATATCATCACATGACATTGAGGCCATACCATTCACATCATACCCTGCAAAAACGAGTTAGGCGTGCAACGTGTTCTACCAAAGTAACGCTTAGGAAGCCGCTATAGCGAGAAAGCAACGGCGGTCCCGCTCCATCTACACATGACCTCGATCTGTTGGTCAATCTTCACTAGGTCAATCACATTGACCGTGCAACCTTTGCACTTGAGAAGACTGCATCTACACATGACCTCGATCTGTTGGTTCAATTAGCTGACTATGCACACAGTCAGTCCCCGATGGTGATTCCAGCCGGTAGGGACATGTCGTATGCACAACAGAGAAAGAACACGAACTAATCTTTTTGGTCACAATCCATTCACTAATGGACAATGAGCATAGAAAAGGGCCACTTGGCTACAAATATTGTCATCGGAAAAATCAAAAGTACGAGAAATTCCAAATGATATACGTAGGGGACGTGGACTTGTTTGTCTTTGTTCAACTGCCAATGTGTAGGGAAACAGGTAGGCTATGCTGGCATCACTACCGCATACACCCAAGATACTTGCGAGCAGAAGATCATAGATCGTTACCACTAGACGCGCAGCGCAGTGGAAGAAGTCGCGCATCGATGTAGAGGAAGTAGTCGATCACGTCCCACGAACCGAGCTCCTCGTCCTTGATCCCAGCAGCCAATCAGCGCAGCAGTCGCAGCAGTGCCTCCACGGAGTCCACACGTACGGGGATGGAACGCCGTGCGTCGGTGTGCTAGCACCGCACGCACGGCAAGGGCGGCGGCCGAGAGAGAGGAGGAGGCGGCGGCTAGGGTGGGCGCGGCTGTTAGGTCATCTTGCCCCTCCCTCGTATATATAGGGCGTACTAATGGGCTTCTATCTCATAGGCTCATCAGTAACCCTAATCCCTCTTGGACCTTTAAACCGTATTGTGATGATGGACTCTTGGACATATCACCAACAATCACAGGCCTTGATAGAATGCAAGCCTCCAATAAAAAAGAGGCTAGAGGAGACACATCTTGGAGGTAAGAAAAATGGATCAGAAGGTGAGACGAACAGTGTATTTTTTATTTGTTGTGTTCATTGTGTGTGGAGATAATTTGATTTAATTTCTAGTCCGCCTCTCGTTGCACGGCAATGATATGCATGGGTTTCTCAAGCCTCGATAGCGTCGGTATTCTTACTTTATTCTGTCTGTTGCAAAATCCTATGATGATGTCGGTGAAATGATTGAGCTTGATGCTGAACGGTAATGACAAGTTGACAACCATATCCCACGTTACTACTTTATTCAATACCCCTCCATTCTAAAAAAAAACTGACGTTTAGGACTGCGACACGATCTTCAAAATACAACTTTGACTTCTTATTATTATAAAAATATTTATTAAAGAGTGATATATGTATGTTTTTATGAAAGTATTTTTCAATACAAATCTATTCATATAGTTTTCACATTTACAAATTCAACAACTTAAAAGTTATTGATGATTTATATTCTCAATGGTTGATCCAAACATTGTCCTAAAACATCAGTTTTTTTCAGAATAGAGGGAGTAGATATGAACGCCGTTTTCTTGGGCGACGACGCTTTGTTTACGAACATATCGGAAATGCTTGGGACTGTTGCATTCAACAAGTGCGCCTTATTCGCTTAGCTTATCAGCAGACAGCCAGCAGTATTTTTCTCTCTACACAAACCAGCATCAGCCATCAGCCACTAGTCAAATCAGCAGTATTTTTCTCTCAGCACAAATCAACATTAGCCATCAGCCATCAACCAGCCGAGCCATCACATGTGCAATGGAGCCTCCGGAGGGACGTGACATGCCAACCATTATTATACCTTTTTGGTAGCATAAAAACTTAAAAAGGCACACACAATGATAATCATATAAAATCTTATGTTTTTCATAGCATTTTTCGTGCTACAGTCGTACAGTGCAGCCTGTGATCCCGGCTGTCAAATTTGCTCATCTAACGGTTGCCGCCGTCCTCATCCTCGGTTACTGCATGACTGTAAAGGAGGGTGAAAATTGGTGAAAAAGTCACACCGGTCACCGCATCGTAGCACTTTTTGTTTGTTTATGGTAAATATTGTCCTATCATGACCTAACTAGGCTCAAAAGATTCGTCTCGTCGTGTACATCAGAACTATGTAACTAGTTTTTTTATTTACCCACGTTCAGTGCTCCACGCATAAGGAGAGAGATTTGATGCGATTTGACGTGATAGGTGAATAATGAATTTTGAAGAGAGAAAGTTTGGAAACTAAACACAGCCCAGATAGGGTCGCGCATTACTGTTTCGCCAGAAACTTATCCGCTTGGTCAAGGAGAAGATTGACCAACGACTGATCCGGCCTGATCTCCACCGCTTCCGTTGTCCGCTCTCCCTGATGCCTTCATCTCTGCTGTCGCCGCGTCAGCCCAATCTTTCGCGGCACTGCCACCTCTTGCCATCCTGTGCTCCTGCTGCTTGCCTTCTAGCCTTCTACAACCCCTTTGCGCTGCCTTCCCAGTTCTCCCGCACGCACCCGTTTTTGGGGTGCCCGGACCGGCACGCTCACGGCGGTGTCATCCCACCACGGTATTCAAGCTTCACTGGATCGGCGCTAGCTGGACGTTTTCTGTGGCCGGGTATGTACGGTCCTGTCCAGCAGTGTTGATTTAAAGCTGCCTACTTCGATTCACTTGAGTGCAATTAATTCAGATTCAACCTAGCCCTTATCGTCCCAAATTCTACTGTACAAAAAGAAAATTTAATCCCATCAAAATATCGACACAAACATGGAGTACTAAACGTAGATAAAATAAAAAACTAATTACACAGTTTTGCTGTACTTTGCGAGACGAACATTTTAAGCCTAATTAATATTTAGACAATTTTTCACAAATATAAACGAAATGCTACAGTGACGTATTTATTATAAAGTGTAAACTTTAGCCTAAACTTTAACCCAAAATTTGACACCAAAATTTAGATCTAAACGAGCCTATGTTAGTTGCTGCCGGATGATCTGCTCAGGTGGCCATTGCCTGCAAGGATACCTCCGCTGGTCTGAGCCTGCTATAAAAGCACCAACAGAAATTATCTGCTATTTTTTGTGCTACTCCATGATGTTTAGTTCGTTCCAAAAAAATTGGAGATGATCGATCATCCAAGTTTGGAGGGTTAGATACATGCTCCTCGATGATGTACGGCTTGGTTACACAAGCATGAGCATTTTCTATTTGGCGAATCTACTGGAATCTAATAAGACAATACCGTTCCCATTGATGAACAGGTCATCATGACTTTACATTTGTTGCAGCGTCCTAAACTGCCTTCCATGTGTTCCAAATTTTTTACTGGAATCTTTTTCTGATTTAGGTGGTGTTTGGATATTCGGTGCTAAACTTATACTGTCTAAACAGAGGATATAAAGTTTAGACACCCTCGTTTGACTGTTCTGTCTAAAAGTGTCTAAAGCTCATCAAAGACAAAACTACCGATCATTAATGTTGTCCATGGTTCTAGAAGAGTGAGGAGCAGGCCCGGCTCTGAGCCTAGGCAACAGGGGCGACGGCCGGGGGCCCGAGATGGAGAGGGGCCCAGGATCAAATCTCCACTCCAAGTGACTCTGCGTTTTTACAGAGGCCTAAGCAGCCGAGCAGACCAGGTGAGCCACGCACGGCCCTCCTATCGGCGTATTGCTCCGTGCCGTGCAGTCCGTCCATCGGTCTCCTCCGCCGAGCGCCGACCGCCATCCATATCCGGAAGACAGACGAAATCGGCATCCTCGCAGAGTCGCAGCCTCGCTTGTTCTGTCCAGCCATCCGCTTATTAGTGAAGGTGAGTTACCGATTGATGTCTCCTAATTGTCTGATTCCAATCTACTACAATTTGTGAGTTAATCTTTTAATAATTTAGTATATTACTTTGTATTACTATGTTATATATATATTTATTGTGGTTAAACTTCTAATTCTAATTTTTATTTTTCCTCATAATTTAGTGATTATTCAATTCACTAAAGCAGTAATTTGCTATCCAAATGTTTTTATTGCCTATCAGATTCTCATTTTGGATAACATTGATCTCGACATTTCGACATTGTCCTCAATAATTTTGCATCAAAACAATGCACGGAGAACTTTTTTGAGATGGATAAAAGCATTTGAAGTAATCTTACTAGTTTCATTTTGTAGCTCTTTAAGTTTGTGATATCAATATTGTTTTTTAAGAACTAAGCGTATACTATTACCACTTTGTTTTATATTATATACTCTCTCGGTCTAAAAAAAGACATTCTACAAATTTTAGGACAGATTAATGAGAAGGTAAAATGACCTTAATTGCTCCTAATTATTAGCCATATTTGACAATAATTGATTGTTGCATGCACATGCACCTACTAAATATAGTAAAATGACTTATTTTTTAGATAAATTTTAAATTCTAGAGTGTCTTCTTTATTGGAACGGAGGGAGTACATAGATGTTTAGGCTAGGGGGCCGTAGTTTCCGGTTCGCTCTAGGGCCCCTAAAACTATAGGGCCGGCCCTGGTGAGGACCGAGCGCAATAACGAGGGGCGGCTGAGGGAAAAGAGGCATTTTTGATGGTTTTAGTCCCTCTTTTGGTGCTAGATGTGCTGAAGCCCTTTAGACATTTTTAGACAACAGTTTAGATAGGGTGTTTGGTACTTTAAACACCAAACTGTCTTAATTTAGTTTAGCACATAGTAACCAAACAGACCCTTATTCAGTGATAGATAATCTAAATCATATTGCTCTTCTTGGTAAGCCTTCTGCCCACCTCCTAATTTATTGCGATCCCTTTTCATATAATCTGCGCATTAAAATATCTACGATGACTTAAAAAACCCAAAAGTTACAGGCCAGATAAGAGTGACGGAATTCTATCATTGTTGCCTAGGCACTGCGGAGCTCATAGTCACAGGGCCACTATAATTTATCCATGCTATCTTCCAAAATAGATGGCATTCTTTCGAGCATACTGAGACAAGCTAGCTTCTGAACAGAACTGACTTTTTACCGTAATAAAACTTTGGAACTTTGCAGACTTAGACATGAATACATGTACAATTGTACATGATGTATCTACCTGGTGTAAATTTAAACATTGATTGCCTGATTTGAGTCAGCTGAATTTTTAGTTTAGTCGATAACAATATTTCGTTGGATAAAACTCAGTCAATAGTAAGTTCTATCATCTTACGGTGTTAATACATACCAAACATATTCTGAGTTGCACTAGCCCGCGCCAACGCGCGGGGATCCAACTAGTAATATGCAGAAGTTGGAAAGTACTGAAGCTTACTCCCTGGTCGCTCTCTCTCTTTAAGGCTTTTATTACAGAAGTTGCCTTGGATGCATAAAAGGTCAACAAGTTCAACCACGCCCATGTTATAAGGGCTACACCCTCTGTCTCAAATTATTGGACAATTTTATTTTGTCTTGTATCAAACTTCTCCAACTTTGATCAAGTGAATAAAAAATATATTAACTTTTACAATATCAAATAAGTGCACCAGTATTACATACTTTATCTTCAGTTTAATAAAACTAATTTGATTTGTAAATGTTGGTACTTTTTATAACTAGAGCTTGTGATTTCTACAAGATTAAAACAAAACATTCAATAAATCTAAAATATTAATAAATTTGTAACATTCCAGATTTTTCTTGATAGTGCCTTTATTTGATATTGTAATATAATTATATTTATATAAATTTAGTCAACATTAAGCAAATTTGACCAAGGATAGAATTAAAATGAACCATAATTCGAAATTAAACGGAGAGCATTTATCTATCAGCGTAGCATGAAAGAAAATCACATTGTTTCAAATGAGATCTCAAATAAGATTGAGTTCATTTTTTGACATTGATTTCGCACTCCGCAGAGATTCTCTGGGACTCCAAGTTGAATAAATTTGGTGTTTTATGTGAAGTCATTTTTAAAGTTGGGACTGCTATGATGGCTTCCTACTTGCAAATAACATATGCGGAGTAGCGCGAGTAGTGTGTATCTTCTATTTTTTCGGAGTTGGTGGTTTTGACCTGTGACCGCCATATCTTTTTGAAGAAAAAAAAGTGGTTTGGACCATTAATCTACATCCAAAAGACCTTGTGCGTCATCTATTTTCCTATTAAAAGGACAAAAGGGAACATTCAAAAATATTTTCAAATAGACCCGGGACGTGTATCATCATGATACACCTCAAACCTCAAAGAACTAAAGAAGACGTAGCCATACATTGAATCAAACAATCAATATCTTTTCCATTTGCTCTTATGTAACCACCAAACACGTGTACAATTCATACTATATATCTCAGGGAAAAATATTAAACGGTTGTGCAGTTCCTGGACTATAGAGACCTGCAAATAAAAATTTGTGAGCAAACAAATAAAATATTAACAACGAAAGCTAGCCATGGTTGAACCTCACCGAATTGTTTGAACTATCATTGCTTGCCAAATAAGCAAATTTTTCACAGTCCTGGAAAAGGAATTGTACTCGCATCATGGCCCTAGTCACACTTTAATTTTCTTGTACTACAAAGAACAATGCAATAACAAAATATAAAGGAATAGCTTAGAAACTTCCATTCCCATGAGATCAACTTAAAGTTTATTAACATCGTGGTACTTAAAATAGTCTCGAGGGTCGAAGGAATAGCTTAGAAACTTTCATTCCCATAAGATCAACTTAAAGTTTAATTAACATCCTGGTACTTAAAATAGGTTTGAGGGTTATGTGCGTTTCTATTTACAATCTTCTTTTAGAAAGACTCAAAAAGCACCTCATATCTGATGTTTATCAAGGAAACAATAGCTAGTACAGAAGAAGGATAACTTCGCACAAAAAGGACCTTTAATAAATAAAATTACACCGAAGATCTTTCTGGTCATCTTCGTGATTCGATTATTTGCTACACTATTTGTGTCGGTGTTTAGAAATCGTGGTCCCGACACCAACCAGAAATGCGCTGTGTTCCCTCCCTTGATGGTTGATGCAGAAGATAGCACGAGACACGGGTTTATCCTGGTTCCGGTCAGAGGACCGTACTTCCAGCAAGACGGTGTGCGTGTGATGTATTATTCCGCACCGGAATGCAAGCAGTAGGGGGTACAAGCAGGTTGGGACGAGAGCCTAGACCTCCGAGTCCCGGATGATTGAGGCAGAGTGCCAATATCGTGATCTATTCTGAGTATATGCGGATTCTCTCCTTTTTTTCTTTTTTCCTTTTGCTCGATCACCCCCTCCTTTTATAGGCCAAGGAGGAGGGGTTACAGGAGCGTGTTGCTGGTTAGGCATAGTTGTTGCACAGTAGTAGGAATGGCGTTGGGCGTGCTTCTCTATCCTTGTTTGCTGTAGTCGATTCTTGCACTGGTGATGACGTCGAGGAGTGGTCTTGAGGATCTGGGGCGTCCTTAATGTGATAATGGCTCGTCCGTACACTACCTCGAGGGTCTCCCATGCCGGCGCACAGCTTATTCTGTGGGAAATCGCTTTGGGATTCGGTGGCACAGGGAGTTGGAGGGACCCGGCCCTGTTCGCACGGCGGCGACATGTCCGCACAGTGCCGGGGTTGGTCGCATAGTGCTCGGAATGGCCCGCCATACCTCTGTCGTCCTGAGCTTTTCTCCTGCTGTGTGCTCGAGGGTCTCTCCGTCCATGAAGGTCTTCGAGTCGTCGGAGTTGGCAGTACAGGAGCTCAGAGTGACGGGCTCTGTTCGCACAGTGTCGGCCTGTCTGCACAGAGCCTCGGTTGGCAGCATAGTGACGGGAGTTGGTGGATATGATGGGAGGAGTCGTGGCCGTCATGGCAGTATGTTAAGAAATCTGCCTTTTGACTTTGGAGGCATGGTGGCAGAGGGCGTCATTTAATGTTTGTTGGAGCGAGGGTCTCGACCGAGGCGGAGCTTTCCCCATTCCGTGGGATGCTCGAGGTTCGGTCCCTAGGCCTCGATCGAAGCGGAGATTTTGGTTCGCGTCGAGGCACGCCGCGGGGCGTCTTGGCTGGGCCTTCAGTCGTTGCTGGGCCGTGGGCCTTAACTTCCGCTTTCTTTTTCTGGTTACTTGGACAAGATTAATGTTTATTGGGGCGGTTATCCCATAGGTTTGGGTACCCCTAATGATTGCCCCTAATAGTAGCCCCCGAGCCTTTGTCGGAATATGTTTTAATCTGACAAAGGCTCTTCGTCGTGGGTGCTTCTGACAAGGTTTTCCTTGAAGAATTCCGCTGGGTGCGCACTAGCGCACCCGCGGGTGTAGCCCCCGAGGCCTTGTCCACTCCTCCAAGGGCTTATCAGCGTTTCGCGCCTTCGTGAGCTATAGCATGTTTCGTCTTCAAGGAATTTGATCTTGTGGTGCAAGGAGCCCCCGAGCCTTGGCCCTAGCAAGGTCGATCAGGGGCGGTTCTTGACTTTGAGTTACGACCCTCGTCGCCCCGTTTGCGGGGAGGAGGGGTGAGACAATCCATGCTTCCCTCGAATGGGCTGCGAGTCATGAATGCCTCTGTGAGCTGTTAGCGGGTAATTCAAGTGGACATTCGTGCCTCGTTCGATGGAGGCCGGCTCGTGGTCCGGAGACATGTCTCATAAGAGCACTTGTGGAGGTTTGCTAGACAGGGCTCGACCCGATTCGTTTGGGGTCGAGGGCTCGTTGCTCTCCCTCGGTGGGATCCCTCGACTAGCTGCCTCCATCCTAGCCTTGAATATAACTTGAAGGGCACCCTCGAGTTTCGTGCTCGAGGATAAACTTGATCGCGCGTGCCCTTGGTTATCCCTGATTCTGTTAGATCTGAGGTGCCTGTCGAACCCTCGAGGGGCCAGGACTTCGAACCCCTGATCAGTAGGGCCTCGAGAAGAAGTAGCTTACCTCGGAAGCCTTTTGGCTGGCCTCGAGCATTTATTTCCGTAGTCGTGGGCGACGTGGCGCGGAGTACGCGAAGTGGGCACGCCTTTTTAGGCGGAGCGGAAGAGACGTGGGCAGTTACGATGCGACGTGTCGCCTGAATTTTCGTGCGTAGTGGTTATCCCAACTCGTGGGGCCGTGTCGTCAGTGGCTGAGGTGTTTAATTGTATCGGATGCGTTTTTTACGCGGCCGGGGTGCCGGTTGCGCTTTGCGTGATACTATAAATAAAGGGACAAGGGGAAAGGATTAGCTTACGGAGCCTTTGCCTTTCGATTGCATCTACTATTTCCAAGCGCCACCGCTCTTCGCCTTTCACCTTTCCGTGCACATGACTTCGTCCTTTTCACCGCCGCCGTTCGTCATGGTGACCATTGTCGACCCCGCTCCGTGGAGCCCTTCCATCGCCACCGACGCTTATCTCGCTGGGCTGGTGGACGCCGGGGTGCTGCCGGCGAATAGCAATCCGGACGAGCCGATGTGGATCGCGCCGCCATCCAATCACCACGAGCCTTCTCCGCAACAGGGCTTTGTGGTGAGCCTGGCGAGGCTTCATGAGCGGGGGTTCGGAATCCCGGCTTCGCCATTCTTCCGCGGGTTGTGCCTCCATTACGGCGTGGAGCTCCACAAATTTGCCCCCAACGCCATCTCGCAAGCGGCGGTCTTCGTCGCCGTTTGTGAGGGTTACTTGGGGATCGAGGCTCACTGGACCTATGGGTTCACTTTTTCCGGGGTGAGCTCCATACGGCCGTAGGTGAGTCTCGGGGGCTCCGCCGGGCGGTCCGCGCTGGGGGCCTTACCCTGCAAGTTCGGGGGCAGCGGAGCGGATTGTACATCCCGTCGACGATGACCTCCAACAACGCCGATTGGGACAAGGGGTGGGTCTACCTCCGCAACGTCGACAACAAGCTGCCGGAGTACACCGGCAAAGTGCTGCGCGAGCGACCGGAGGCGTGGAGCTACGGAATTTCCCCCGCCGACC
>OAMR01000447.1:546020-560143 GCA_900205405.1 Echinochloa crus-galli
CATCAGCTAAGGGAGGCCTTAAGCCACGCCAAGCGGGAACGCCTGCGCGAGAGGACATTTGCCGTGGAGACGGCCGAAGAGGTCCTTCGGCAAGGGGACGAGCTCCATCGGCGGACGCAAGCGCTGGCGGCGCTCGAGGGTGAGCTTCAGAAGGAGCGTGCCGCCCTTGCCGAAGCCCGGGGGCAGCTGCAGCTGCGGGACTCGGCCCTTGCCATGGCTGAGGCCCAACTGAAGACCCAGGGTGAGACTATCGACCTGCTCACCGTGGCGGTGACGGAGGGAGATGTCGCCATCACGGAGTTGCGGGCATCGGTCGAGGCCCAACAAGGAGAGATGGCGACGCTCCAGCAGGAGGCCAGCACTGCCCGGGAGGCCCTCGTCGAGAAGGAAAAGCTAGTCGAAGGTAAGTCTAGTATGAACTTACCCTAAATTTCAATTGGAGTTTTCGAAGACTTATCTGATTTTGGTGTTGGGCTTTCAGAGGTGCGGAAGGTGGCGGAGGAGACCTCCTCACAGGAGGAGTCGCTCCAGGTAGCTTACTCGAAGGCCTAGGAGGACCTCGAGGAGCTACGGGAAGTAGCTCTTGCCGTCTGTAAGGAGGTCGAGGGGCCAGAAGCCCTCGAGTCCCAGTCGGACAGCTCGGTGGCCAACCGTCTAAGGGCCTTGGGCGGTTGTGTTACCGAGCGCCTGAAGGGGGCCTTCTCCTCGGCGTGCAGAAGACCCTCGGGGTGATCTCGACGCACTTTGTCATGGACCTCGAGGCGGTCAGCGGTGGCTATGTGGTGGCGGACGACCTCGACGACGACGCTGTGCTGGCCGTCGTGGAGAGTGCGGATGCTGCTGCCTCTGCTCCTGCTGCCACCCTCGCGCGAATCTTCGAGAGCGACCTCCTTCCCGACGCTGAAGACGAGGAGAATGCCACCCCCGAAGACTCCAAAGACCCCGCTCCCTGAGTAGTTTTTAGAGATTTTTTTATGTAATAAGCACTCTAGTGGTTGAAACAATTTTATGTTTTTGAAACACGCATTTGAGTTTTTATTTGAATTATGGTTTCTTTATCACGTTTACTTCATTGAATTTTCAAAGGACTTGTCGAGGAGGGTATCGTTCATAGAGCAATTTTAGCGTAGGGTGACGAGGGATGCCGTATCCTTTCGAAGGCGTAGGCGGTCCCTCGACTCGTCCGGTCCTTGGCCTCAATTATTCTCTGCCCCGAGTTGCCTTTTGGCAAATACAGGAGATGGACGTAATAAAAGAATTTTATAAAAAACTTTAAAATTGGGACAATTTTAGGAGGGGGTGCCCCCCCGGATTAGCCCCCGAGTGAGACTTGGCTTTTTTCGATGGTAAGCCTAGTCTTACTCATTTTAAGGTCCTTTATATTTTTATTGAAATAAGTACAAATGTACATGAATGCTTGAAAGCTTAAGGGTAGAAGCGACGTAGCTATTGGATATTCCAGGCGTTGGCGAATATTTCGCCTTTCTCATTTGCGAGCTTGTATGTGCCTGGCTTGAGGACTTCAGCGACGATGTAGGGCCCTTCCCATGGCGGTGTGAGCTTGTGGCGCCCTCGATTGTCTTGCCGCAGCCTTAGCACTAGGTCCCCCTTGCTGAGGTCTCGTCGTCAAACCTTCTGGGCCTGATACCTTCGAAGCGACTGTTGGTACCGAGCCGAATGTAAGATCGCGACGTCTCGAGCTTCGTCCTCTTGGTCGAGTGAGTCTTCTCGCACTTGCTTGTTTATTTCCTCTTGGTAGGCTTTGAGCCTTGGGGACCCATATTCCAAGTCTGTGGAGAGGATAGCCTCGGCACCATAGACGAGAAAAAATGGAGTAAAACCCGTGGCTCTGCTTGGGGTTGTTCTAAGGCTCCAAATTACCGAGGGTAGTTCTGACACCCATTTCCCGCCGAATCTATTCAACTTGTTGAATATCCTTGGTTTGAGACCTTGTAGAATCATGCCATTTGCACGTTCTACTTAGCCGTTTGTCTGTGGATGCGCTACGGCCGACCAATCCACGCGGATATGGTGGTCGTCACAGAATTCCAAGAACTTCTTGCCTGTAAACTGGGTGCCATTGTCAGTGATTATCGAATTGGGAACCCCAAACCAGTGAATTGCACAGCTTGCTCGGATCTGATGCTATTGATTGGCCGAGCCTCGATCCACTTTGAGAACTTGTCGATAGCCACCAGCAAATGTGTAAAGCCCCCGGGCGCTGCTCGCATTGGACCAATGAGGTCTAGCCCCCACACGGCGAACGGCCATGTGATGGGAACGGTTTGCAAGACGTGAGCCGGGAGGTGGGTTTTACGTGTGTAGACTTGACACCCTTCGCAGGTGCGTACGATTTCGTTGGCGTCTGCAACAGCCGTGGGCCAGTAAAAGTCTTGGCGAACCGCGTTGCCCACGAGGGTTCGGGGCGCTGCGTGGTGGCCGCATACGCCAGCGTGGATGTCTCGGATGAGCTCCCTTCCCTCCAGGATTGGAATGCACCGCTGCAAAATTCTGGAGGGGCTGCGCTTGTACAATTCCCCATCGATTATGTGGAATGACTTGGCCTTTCTTGAGATGCGTCGAGCCTCGGTTTTATCCGAGGGTAGTTCCCCTCGGATGATCCAGGCAATGTATTGGTTACACCAATCGCGAGTTGATGGGGCCTCGTCGATTTCCATAATTTCACCCTCATCCGCCGAGGATATCTCCTGACTTGAGGCTTCAGGATCCTCTTTCAAAGGATCCTCGTCCATGGGCTCGACATATGGAGCCCCTGAGGGTTCGGTCCTCGAGGGAGCATCGGGAGCTTTGGGGATCAGCTTGAGGTCGATGCTTGGCTGTGTCAGGTCATGGGCGAATACGTTTGGAGGAACGGTGATCCACCCAGATGCAAGTTTTGCTAATTCGTCGGCTTCCTCGTTGTACTTTCGCGCGATGTGGTTGAGCTCGAGGCCATGGAATTTGTCCTCGAGTCGGCGTACTGCATTGCAGTATGCTTGCATCTTGTCGTCGTGGCAGCTTGCCTCCTTCATAACCTGGTCTATGACCAATTGTGAATCTCCCTGGACATCGAGGCGTTTAACGCCCAATTCGATGGCTATGCGAAGACCGGCTAGTAAGGCTTCTTATTCGGCCATGTTGTTGGACGCCGGAAAGTGCAAGCGTACCACGTGCCTTATATGTTCTCCGAGGGGTGAGACGAAGAGCAGGCCCGCGCCCGCACCGGTTTTCATCACCGACCCGTCGAAGTACATGATCCAACATTCGGCTTGGATTTGTGGTGGGGGCATAAGTGAGGGTTTCGCCCATCAGTTCCACGGACCATTTGGCTATTCTACCCGAGACATCCTGGTTGCAGAGTATCTCCCCAAAGGGAAAGATGAGACCACGGTGACAGGATGAGCTTCGAAGTAGTGGCGCAATTTGCGCCAAGCTAACACTACTGCGTAGAGAAGCTTCTGGATCTGTGGATATCGCGTCTTGGTTTCGGTCAGTACCTCGCTGATGTAGTATACCGGCCTTTGGACAGGCAGAGCATGCCCTTCCTCAGTTCTTTCTATGATGATGACTCCGCTATCAGTTCTCTCTATGACGATGACTCCGCTTACTACTTGAGTCGTTGCGGCTACGTAAAGGTAGAGGCGCTCGCCTTCCTTAGGTGGCGTTAAGACTGGCGCTCGTGCGAGAGACGCTTTTAGCCCGTCGAGGGCTTTTTGAGCCTCGGGGTTCCAAGAGAAATGTTTGCTCTTCTTTAGGAGTCGGTACAGGGGTAAGCCTTTCTCGCCGAGACGCGAGATGAACCGGCTTAGGGCTGCTAAGCATCCCAATATCCTCTGTACCCCCTTTAGGTCTCGGATCGGTCCCATTTGTTCGAGGGCCGAGACTTTTTCAGGGTTGGGCTCAATGCCTCGTTGAGAGACTATGAAACCCAAGAGCATACCTCGAGGTACCCCAAAAACGCATTTTTCCGGATTCAGTTTTACCCCGTTGGCCTGGAGACAATCAAACGCAATGCGCAAATTGTTTACCAGGTCGTCTGCCTTCCTGGTCTTTACAACAATGTCGTCAACATATGCTTCTACGGTTCACCCGATATGATCTCCGAAAACACGAAGCATACATCGCTGGTATGTAGCTCTGGCATTTCGAAGGTCAAACGACATCGTGACATAGCAGAAAATAGCAAAAGGCGTAATAAAGGAGGTTGCCAGTTGGTCAGGAATTTTCATCTTAATTTGGTGGAAACCAGAATAAGCATCACGGAAACATAATATCTCGCATCCTGCGGTTGAATCTACGATCTGATCGATACGTGGTAGAGGAAAAGGAACTTTTAGACATGCTTTATTTAAACCAGTATAATCTATGCACATCCTCCACTTCCCATTCTTTTTCTTAACTAAAACAGGATTGACAAGCCAGTTAGGCTGAAATACCTCCTTGATGAATCCGGCCTCGAGGAGCTTGCGCACCTCCTCACCAATGGCCCTGCGCTTGTGCTCGTCGAAGCGTCGCAATCGTTGAACCACCGGCTTGTAATGGGCCACGATGTCAAGGGAGTGCTCGGCGACCTCCCTCGGTATGCCTGGCATGTCCGAGGGGCTCCACGCGAAAATGTCGGTGTTGGTGCGGAGGAAGTCGACGAGCACCACCTCCTATTTGCTATCGAGGGTCGAGCTGATCCGCGCCGTCTGGTCGCTGGGAACACCTGGGTCGAGGGGCATAGCCTTGGTGTGCTCAGCGGGCTCGAAACTGCCTGCATGCTTCGAAGTGGAGGGTATGGTTTCGTTCGCCATCTTCTCCAGGTCCGCGACGAGAGCCTCGTCCTCAGCAAGCGCCTCGGCGCTCTCGATGCATTCCACGTAGGCATGTTCGAATGATGGGGCCACGGTGATAACGCCGCTTGGTCCCGGCATTTTCAACTTGAGGTAGGTATAGTTCGGGATCGCCATGGAGTAGCATGGGCGACCGAGGATGGCATGGTACGCACCTCGAAATATCACTACTTCAAAGGTCAGGATCTCTCTGCGGAAGTTCTCGGGGATACCGAAGCAAACAGGCAGATCGATCTGCCCGAGGGGCTGAACTCGCTTTCCCGGCGCAACGCCATGGAATGGCGCCTTGCTAGGGCGTAGCCTGTCCCTACCGATGCCCATGAGCTCCAAGGATGAAGCGTACATGATATTGAGGTTGTTGCCTCCATCCATAAGTACCTTGGAGAACCGGGTATTGCCGATGATAGGATCAACGACAAGCGGGTATTGCCCCGGGTTCGGGATATAGTTGGGGTGGTCGTCTCGACTGAAGGAGATGGTCTCCTCTGACCAATCGAGGTACGACGGCCCCGCCTTGTGTATGGAGAATACCTCTCGGCGCTCGCGCTTGCGCTGCCGAGGGGTCATGTTCGCGGTTGGCCCACCGAAAATGAAGAAGACGTTGCTCGTGTCTCTTTTTCCCCCATCGTCCTTTGAAGCGACGCGATTGAAGTATTTCCTTAGCATTCCGCACTGCTCGAGGGTGTGGGTCACGACGCCCTTGTGATAAGGGCACGGTTTCTTGAGCAGATCGTCGAAGATGCCGCCTCCTCGAGGGGGGCCTCGAGGAGGTTTGGGCGCGGCAGGATCGACTGCGAGTCTTTTTGGTCAGGGTCCTCGGTCCGCTCTTGTCGGCGCGAGGCTTTTTGAGGCTTCTTCCTTTTCTTGCCTTGCCTTTGTTTCTTGGCGGATCCTTTGGACTTGCTGCCCTCCGCGGGCGCTTCCTCCGTCCGCTTCCCCCTTCCACTATCAAAGATGGCTCCGGCCGCCTCCTTGCCGGAGGCAAAATTGGTGGCCACGTCGAACAATTCGTTTACGCTAGTTGGAGGACTGCGTCCTAACTCGCGTACCAAGTCCCGGCACAGGTTGTGCCTTCGAGGAAAGCGTGGATGACTTCGGAGTCACCCACACTCGGGAGCTCGGTGCAACGCTTGGAGAAGCTGCGGATGAAATCACGAAGGGACTCGTTGGATGTTTGGCGACACCCTCGAAGGTCCCACGAGTTTCTAGGGCGTAGGTAGGTGCCCTGAAAGTTACCCACGAACGTCCTCACGAGGTCATTCCATTCATGGATCTGGTTCACGGGTAGGTGCTCCAGCCACGTCCGCACAGAATCCGCCAAGTGAAGCGGCAAGTTGCGGATGATCATGGCGTCGTCGGTCGCGCCGCCCAATAAACAAGCGAGGCGATAGTCGTTGAGCCACACCCTTGGGTCTGTCTCCCCCGAGTATTTGGTGATGGTCGTTGGCTGCCTGAATCGTGCGGGAATCGGGGCCACACGAATCTCCCGACCAAACACCCGAGTTCCTGGGGGCTCTGGCGTTGGGCTCTTGTCTTCGTCGTTGTCGTAGCGGCCTCCACGGCGGGGGTGAAAACCGCGAGATGCGCCATCACGCCTCTTTCTGTTAAGGGTGTTGCGAGCGTCGTCCTCGCTGATGTCACCACGTGTGTCAAGGATTCGCTCCTTGAGAGGCTTCCTTCCGATGCGTTCGTGCACCGAAGGCGCCTTTCCCTTATTCGAGGGCGGCGGTGGCATTAGATTGTCCCTTCGCGGGGTTTGTGCCGATGCCTCGAGCTCCCGCGTTGATCCGCTGGTCCTTGGGCCGGCGGAACTGCGGATGCGAGAGGCTGAGCTTTCGGCTTGTTGCACAGCCGCTTGTTCGATTAGGAGCTGTGCCTCTTGACGTAGGTTTTGGCCTTCGGGTGTTGATGGCTCGGGCATGGCTCGGATCAGAGTTGTCGCAGCGATGAGCTTCTGGCTTGCCTTGGCTAACACGAGTGGGTTGTCCACATCGTCATCAGCCTCGATGCGGGCTCATGCTATGCGCCCGGCTTCCCTGGCACGTACGCCGCGCATAGGATGATTGTCCTCAAGCGTTGCCCGAAGCTCTCGGACCTGTCGGCGTTCTTCTTCATGCTTGGCTTCGAGTTCGTGGACTTGGGCCAGTTGTGCTTGTGCGAGCGCAACGTTGTTGTGCACTTGTTCGTGGTCTCTGACATGCGCTGGCTCTCCTGCCCCATCATCTCCGCCATCCTTTCCCGAAAGGACGATGAAGCATTCCCTGGTGGGATCGTAATCCTCCTCGCTGGGATCGTCGGAGCAGGTTAAGCAATAATCTGCCGCAACATGGAATGATAAGAGGGCCTCTCGATCGCGAAGCCCTGAGTAATCCCATTCGGGGATCCTCCGGCCGCTCTCAGCTGCCTCGCTGTCAGACTCAGGGTAGTTTTCATCTGGCGATGTTGCTATGAGATTGCGGATCAAGATCAGGTGGCGGCCCGGCAAATCCTCATACGCCGTCATGTTCGTGTCAACTGATGAAGACTTGGTCATGGTTGCGGTGCGTGTCCCACCGGGGTTTTGCCACAGGTCGACCGTGCTATCCCCGGCTGGTTGTACCGCGGTGGTGGCGGTTGTTGCCCTTGTCGTGCCGGGCTCGACCCGTTCGGGGGAGCCGGCGTGAGCTGTTCTGCGTCGCTCCACGCGCGTTCGCCGCGCGCGTTGACGCGAACGCCATTTGCGTCGCGGTGACAGTGATGGGAGTGACGGTGGCACACTCATGCTGTCGTTCCTTGTCAGGAGCTGCATGTTGTAGCCATCGCCAGTCGCCCTGAAGTCGAGACTCCCGAACCGGATTTCGAATCCGGCAGGAAGCTGGTCCGATGCTGGCATTCGAATCCGGCAGGAAGCTGGTCCGATGTTGGCACCGAGAACAGGTTGTCGCGTATGACTCGAGTTTCCATCGAGGGAGATGGTGGATAAAACGATCGATCATAGTGCGAATCCCCTACCTGGCGCCACTGTCGGTGTTTAGAAATCGTGGTCCCGACACCAACCAGAAATGCGTTGTGTTCTCTCCCTTGTTGGTTGATGCAGAAGATAACACGAGACACGAGTTTATCCTGGTTCTGGTCAGAGGACCGTACTTCCAGCAAAGCGGTGTGCGTGTGATGTATTATTCCGCACCGGAATGCAAGCAGTAGGGGGTACAAGCAGGTTGGGACGAGAGGCTAGACCTCCGAGTCCCGGATGATTGAGGCAGAGTGCCAATATCATGATCTATTCTGAGTGTATGCGGATTCTCTCCTTTTTTTCTTTTTCCTTTCGCTCGATCACCCCCTCCTTTTATAGGCCAAGGAGGAGGTGTTTCAGGAGCGTGTTGCTGGTTAGGCATAGTTGTTGCACAGTAGTAGGAATGGCGTTGGGCGTACTTCTCTGTCCTTGTTTGCTGTAGTCGATTCTTGTACTGGTGATGACGTCGAGGAGTGGTCTTGAGGATCCGGGGCGTCCTTAATGTCATAATGGCTCGTCCGTACACTACCTCGAGGGCCTCCCATGCCGGCGCACAGCTTATTCTGTGGGAAATCGCTGTGGGAGTCGGTGGCACAGGGAGTTAGAGTGACCCGGCCCTGTTCGCACGATGGCGACATGTCCGCACAGTGTCGGGGTTGGTCGCATAGTGATCGGAATGGCCCGCCATACCTCTGTCGTCCTGAGCTCTTCTCCTGCTTTGTGCTCGAGGGTCTCTCCGTCCACAAAGGTCTTCGAGTCATCGGAGTTGGCAGTACAGGAGCTCGGAGTGACGGACTCTGTTCGCACAGTGTCGGCCTGTCTGCACAGAGCCTCGGTTGGCAGCATAGTGACGGGAGTTGGTGGATATGATGGGAGGAGTCGTGGCCGTCAGGGCAGTATGGTAAGAAATCTGCCTTTTGACTTTGGAGCGAGGGTCTCGACCGAGGCGGAGCTTTCCCCATTCCGTGGGATGCTCGATGTTCGGTCCCCAGGCCTCGATCGAAGCGGAGATTTTGGTTCGCGTCGAGGCACGCCGCGGGGCGTCTTGGCTGGGCCTTCAGTCGTTGCTGGGCCGTGGGCCTTAACTTCCGCTTTCTTTTTTCTGGTTACTTGGACAAGGTTAATGTTTATTGGGGCGGTCATCCCATAGGTTTGGGTACCCCTAATGATTGCCCCCAACAATTTGTAACTGTGATTATAGCTCACAAGGCACGCTAGGAAAACAAGAAAATTGAACAACTTTTTAGAAAAAAACCCAGAAACATCCTACCATCAAACTCTAATTATCATTCATAATATGGCCATTGGATCTATTCTATTTTCTAAAATACATTCATCTATGCCATTATGAAACTAGTCTAAAGTAATCTCTATATTTATATATTAAATTGCCATCCTTTTATATTTTTAAAAGTTACATAAAGTAACTTCCTAACTTGTTATCTAAATTACGAATAACAGAATTGGTTAGGTCCCTCATAGTGAAACATGTTCGCCTAGTTCTAATTCTAACATAGCACGTGTGTGCTCATATCTTTCAATGATAGGTGGAATGCACGTTGACAGCGAGGTGCTTGGAGTGACTTTGTTATACTCACAATCTTCGCCCCAATCTCGGGAAGGCATTCCTAGGGAAAGGATGAGTCTGTAAATGTATTTGCATCTATTTGAGATTTTTTTTGTGTACCGTGTTTTGAAAAAATATTAATCTAAATTACCTACCTATACCATTATGAAAAGTAATCTAAAGTAACACCCCAAGTTTGTATCAGAATTACCGACCGCTACCATCATTAAATATATTATAATGTAACATCTAAATTATCTACCTTTGCAAAAAAATTTGTAAAGTTGTTCTATATGCTTTTAAACAAGCATATACCAATTTTCATCAAATACATAAATCAAGGTAAGGTTTCGATGAAACAAATACCAAACACATATGAATGGTAAAACCATAAAGAGTAATTGGTAAATTTATCAGAATTGTATGAATGATTACTTAGTATTTATATGAGCATATGTTAGAATATGAACAAATGAGATAGAGCAAAGATAAGAAAGTTTGATTTGCTCTCACTTCGAAATGTATCTACAAAACTCAAATTTTTAGTCCTCTTAAAATTACTAGCCTATGTAGAAGCATATGCTAGTGAATTAGATTTCAATTGGCTACTTGCGACATCATTATGTAAGTAGTGTGTCTTCTATTATGTTTCTATCTATTGGCTTGGAGTTTTCTAAATTTGGAACTTTTTATAATATTATTTTTATGACTTTTGTACAAATGTTTATAAATTAATATTAGGAAAATATTTACAATAAACAACTAATAATATGCTCTCTCCAATAAAAAATATGCCGTTTATGACATGGATATAATGTACAACATAAATCTTTGACTAGCAATTTTTAATAAAAGTATAATATTTAAAATTAAAAATGGATTAGAGCAACTCAACATTATAGCTATATTTGTAGACAAAAAGGGGTGCGCAAGAGCTAGGGAAGGAGGAGGAGGGCAGTGGGGAAGGATCCTGACAGCTGAGGTTTGGCGCCAGCAACTGAGCATGGAGCGAGTGGAGTAGGCAGCTGGTTGACGTGGCAAAGTTTAGTTCTTGTAAAAATTTAGAAATAAGAATTCGTAAAAATTTAGTTAGTTAGAGCAGTTTGTTAGACTTTTCTAGAAGCGTTTACATATAAAAATTTGGTCTAGTTATGCCGTTGGAGATGCTGCTATATGTTATAAAAAATGCTTTTCGTGATGAATATCTACTGACATCAACCTTACACTGACAAAGTGTTTAATTCTTAATATGCAGATGGTGAAATTAGAAAAGTTAAATCAAGATAGAGTTCATCAATATACTTATATTTATAGTCAGCAGTGGTTTCATCTAGCCCACTTATTTGGTTTAGATTAAATATTAAATGTTTTGTCTTGTGAACTGTAAAAATAGAGAGAATATGATATTAACAATAGTGATGCAAGTTCAATAACAATATATAGATCTCTCAGAGGTGATCGCTTGGAAGATGAAAAGTTATAGTAGGATCTGTCAGTCTTTCTAAAGTGTTTGTAGAAATAGCATATGTGTGCGTGTATTTGTAGACACCAGTGTGACTGAGCTTAGTTCGGTTGATGTGGATCTCAGGAGCGCAGCTGCCCGGACTCGAATCTGCCGCCCTCCCCGGCGCATCTCATGCCGCCATGTGGCACCGATGGGCCCTTCTATTTGGCCACACCTAGAAAAAAAAGTAAATAAATATCTTTTGTACACAGAAAAAATCCAGTTTATATTCTGCATAATCCCGACGACCGCCGTGGGACTTTGTTTTTCATATTAAAAGAGCAAATGGGAATACTAACAAAGACGTGAATTATGATTCATCGAACCTCAAGGAAACAGTGACACATGTAGCATGCTTTTATATTACCTTTTGACGTAGCTATCAGAACTAACATGCTATGAGGGTCCACCAGAACTTAAAGCGTAATTTCCAATTTCCTTTGGCTATACAAGCAGAAATACACGTGGGTACGCATGTATAAAATAAATCACATATAGTATAAAAAATATACTTGAGATTGAAACTTTTATCTACTGGAATATCAAGTAGCACGCATTAGAAAAATAAATACCTTTTTCGTTGTATACCCTCACTTCATCATCTTCAAAAATATCCCCGTCTCACTCTTTTACTTCCAAACATTCCAAGTCTTTCTCTGCTAAACAATACATATCAGTGGTGTTTTTGAACTATCTACAGCTCTAAATTCTGTGTTATTTGGCTCCCACAATCCAGAATCGAAATTACCAAAGTTTTCTGCCAATATAATTTATCACAACCTAAAAAACAATATAATTAGTTACATTGCAAGTCATGGTGAACACCAACCTTTACGAGAACTTCTGGTAGCAGGGTCTGTGTTGGCAAATATGACGACAGTCTGTGCAAAACCACCAATTGGTGTAAGAGTACACTGTCATGCAATTAAATCAATATAATTCAACCAAGTGACATATGTAAATGGTCTACCAAAATTTCATGATGTTTACGCAACAGAAAAAAATCAGCCCAATGTTTTGTGATATGTCTAGAAACTTGAAACACCTCAATGTTACTAATAGTGATATTTGATATGTCCTCGTCGTCACGTGCACGACGGAATGGTACAGATAACCCTAACGGTAGGGCATCACCACTTTGCACATACACGGGCCGGACACGTCTCCAAGTTACAAGTCGTCGCCATATCGGACATCATCTTCGGTTCGGTTTCAGCCGACATGTCTGCGCTTCAACTGTAATTTCTCAATCATACGACGTCCAAACAAGGCGTTCTTGGATGCGTTGGAATCGTGACGATGAGACGCTTCTTTTGGTTCTGGTCCTAGCTCCAGAAGATTCGTGGATCATACTGTGTGACCATAAAAAGGTGTTGTGTCACCTGTTTTAGGCCTTTTCAGGCTTTCTATCGTGTCGGGCCTCTCGGCCCATGTTGTGGACGCCCCCCCTAGCGCGCTCTCAACCCTATCTCCACCCTAGACTATTAAATTCAGTAGCCACCGTTGTTTAGACTTGGGTTTTGATTAGATTAATTTGTCGAGAACAGTTTCGCCGTTATCGGTTTGTAGAGCCCCAACTTTTGATCTTAATCATACATCCGCAGTGTCACTTCATATTGAGAGCTGCTTCTTTCGAGTTCTTGCTTGTGTTCTTTGTTTCGGGGGCAGAGATTAGCCTTCTTGGCGAGGTCAATCGGGTTTGTGACACGGTTGATAACTAGAGGAGTCGTGGTGCTAAGATTTCAGGGCTTGAGTTGCTGACTTGAAGCCGGATCGGTGTGTTGCGTTCCGCTCCAAACGAGTTATCCATCACCTGGCGGAAGATTGGGAACCCTAGTCCCCATCAAGTGGTATCCAGAGACAGGTTTACCGTCATGTATATCCATCTTTTCGCCTTTGTCCTATAGTTCAGAAAATTGCCCTACAAAAAAAATTGGTTTGTTCATCGTATTCTGCTGTCCTAGTACCTTTTTAGCTGGTTTTAGTTGTGTTCGAGTCATAGTTCAATCGCCCGTTGCGTGATTTGTTTTGTTTCCGCCGCTATCCCTTCCACCGTGACCAGATTACATGTCGTGCCACCCCATAACTCGACTTGCCCTTGCTAGCCACCTTGCGTGAACTCCTGTCGTGCAAGCCCTAGATAGGTTGCGAGCCGCCATGTGTTCATCGCCTTGCATCGCAGCCCTTCTTGGTTCATCTTGCATACCCTAACCGCCGCCGCGCATCCTGCCGAATTGAGCCTCCAGAGAACCACATCGTGGGCCTCCCGAAAACCATAACTTGAGGTACCTTCAGTAAAACGGATCCAGAGAACCATATCGTGTGCCTACCGAAAACCATAACTTGAGGTACCTTCAGTAAAACGGGCATAACTTTTCGCTTCGTGCTCCGTTTTGGCTCAATTTTTTACGGCAGCTTCGTGACTCCATTGTGAGGGGACCCCAACGTGTCCTGTTTGGAGCTTTTGGTATCCCTGTTAAGAGAAAAATATAAAAAAATAGTTGAAAAAGATAAAAAAAACTTATGATTCCTACTAATCCTGAGGTTTTGGAGGGAAATTGCTGAAAAGATTAAAAACAATTGCATAGATTGTTGTTTTGCTTGTTCTGTGAGATTTTTTCATTGTTTTTTGTTTCAACTTATTGGGCTACGTCTAGGACACGTCTAAGCCAGCAATTGTGACTTGTACTTTGGATACTTATTGAACTTTGCTATTCTGCATTCGTTATTTGCTACTCCTTGCTACATATTGTGCCTTCCCAAAGCCCCACATACACTACTTCAGGTCAGTACAGCGAAGAGCCTTTGCAATCTTGGTACTACCTCCTCATAGGTAAGAACCAGCCACCAGTTGTACCATCCACTGCCTGCATTGGTAAGAACTTGGTAAGACGTGTGTGAGGGTGTGGTTCCACCAAGCAAACCGCCACCAGTTGTACCATCCACTGCCTGCATTGGTAAGAACTTGGTAAGACGTGTGTGAGGGTGTGGTTCCACCAAGCAAACCGCCACCAGTTGTACCATTGTAACATCCTAAATTAGGCCTATTTAAAATTTTAGTAATTAATATGCTTTTTATTAAAGTTCCCATGCTCAACATAGGGTAAATAAATACTTTTTGGCAAAATAAAATCAAATATAAGGTTAGAAACATTTTTGTTGCATCCATGCTGCTGCATCGTGTTTCGGTTGCTTGTGAATTAGATTGGAATTTAAATCCCCTTT
>OAMR01000447.1:573153-595143 GCA_900205405.1 Echinochloa crus-galli
AGTGAGCCGTACATGCTTGAGTTCGAGGGTTACGAGGAGCAGGACCAGCAGCAGCAGCAGCAGTTTGAGGAAGGCAAGTATAGCACGGACAATCCTTGCTACCTAAACACACCCTTACATTATTTACTGCATATGCATGTGTCTAAATTGTTCCTATTAAGGTTGTACCTAGCTCTGTTTACCCTGTACCTTGAATATCTTGGGTTTATGCATTTGGGTAGATCCTTGCTAGGCGCAGCTACTATCACTATTATGTCAAATGTTAAATTTGACATAATGGTTCACTCCAACTTGATGATTAAAACTTGCTTTTTAGCAACATGGATCAGGGAACTAGGGCGAAAGCTTCGTGGCTGGCCCTAGTGTCTCTCCGTAAGGACCGGTTCTTAAAGCGGCCACCCAGGAGCCAGTCGTCAGCGCTGGAACTATAATGGCTCTGGTCTTGGACAAGTAACATGTACGGCTCTAGCTTGACAGTAGTTACCGACGGGCCGACGGCGTTATGGGAAGCATGGGTGAGAGTATGGTTTGATCCACCGAGGACGGAGTATCCGTTGGCTATGTCCCCGTGAGGCACAGTCCCGTGTTGGGAGCTTCCGTATGGCGGGGGTTCCACACATTGCGCTATTTATTTTGTTGTTGTTATTCATTACCGCGCTTGGACGCCATTGACCCCCTATACTGAGCATCCTGTCAGAATTTTGGAAGAGTCAGAAAGAGTCACCAGAAATAAAGTGATCCGGATGTGCAAGGTTCAGTGGAGCCGCTATGCTATTAATTATTATCGTTTAATGTTCAACTCTACTATATTAATTGGGTTACAATTGGGATTCATGTAAATGTAGTGATTATGATGATGTTAAAATGAAACAACTAAAATTGCTAATGCAGTACAGCCGTGTCAAGCCTTTCTTTTAAGCCTTCATTATCCGTGTTGTACTTGCTAAGTAAGACATTTACTTACACTTGCTATTCAACAAAATCCCGGATGGGTAACAGATGGATTAGATGGTACTGCTGCTGTTGAATTTCCTGAGGATCTGCCGTTCTACTAGCTGTGCTCAACCAGCCGGTGTCCCCGTGGGTTATCGGCTTTGTTTTCGTTTAGAGAGAATTAATAATGAGACTTCCGCTGTTTTATTCATATATTTGAGTCAAACTCTGATGTAAAACCATTTATTTTATTTGAGCACTGTATTCTGTTATCATATTTGTTCGCTATATGTGTAATGACTTCCTGGGAACACATATGGCCGCATTTCGGGTTTCTGTGTAAATCCGGGTGTGACAGATTGGTATCAGAGCCGTGCTGACTGTAGGATCGCAGCCTAGTTAGAACGGTTGATAAATCATTAGGAGACCACCATGATTTTGTCTCAGATCAATTAGTTACGTTTTTCAAAACCAGTGTAGGACATTTATTGATCACTAACTATGCCATACGACGTTCCTGTTTTGTCTAGTCAGTTGGTGCAGGTAACGAACGAGCTGAAGGACCTCTTCATGAAGGAGTTGAGCAAGGCTGCCTGTCACACAATTGAGGGTGTGGACAAGTGCGTCTCCACGCTGACAATGAGGGTTCAACAACTCGAGTCCAACCCCCCCAAGCCCAAAGAAGAGGAACCCTATGACGAGGATGATGATGATGATTTTATCTATGGGTCTGATGGCGAGCCTGATCCCATCAAGACCCAAGCGGAGAAGCTACGTCATCGCCGTCTTCGCAAAAATACAATAGGTATGGGAGGTAACAGGAACCGATGCCATCAAGGTAATGATGATCCTTACGCCAAAGTTAAATTTACTATACCATCTTTTTATGGGCGTTATGATGCGGAGGAATATTTAGATTGGGAGATGACAATAGAACAGAAATTTGCTTCCCATCTTGTTCCTGATCAGCATAAGGTTCGGCAAGCCACTAGTGAATTTAAGGATTTTGCAATAATCTGGTGGCAGGAATGTGCTTCTTTAAACATACAACCTACTTGGAATGCACTTAAACTTGCCATGCATGATCGATTTGTTCTTGCCTTTTATAAGCGTGATTTGCGTAAGAAATTGCAACATTTAGAGCAGGGTAATTTGTCTGTTCAGGAGTATTATGCCGAGTTACAAAAGGGCATGGTTCGTTGTGGGGTAGTAGGGGATCCTGCGATAAAGTGTGTCATTTTTATGGTGGCTTGAGACGTGAAATTCAGGTTATCGTTGACTATAAAGAATTTACTACCACCAACCAATTGTTCCAGCTTGCTATACTTACAGAAAAAGAATTGCAGGGATGACCCAAGACCGTCACGTCAACAGCAAGAACTCGAGCGACACCCCCATTGAGTACACGTTCGACACCATCAGCGCCGGCACCAGCTTCTGAGGTACGAAATATGTCTAATGTGCATGCCCAATAAAACAAGAAACCGACTACTACTGACAAGAGCTCATCGAGCAAGTCTGCTAGCATCGTGTACCACCGATGCAAGGGCATGGGACATGTCATGAAGGATTGCCTAAGTGTCCATGCTTTCATCGCTACACCCGATGGTACTGGATATGTAAGTGCTAGTGATGTTGAAGATGATTTAGTTCTTGCGACTAACGCTGTTGCAGATTCGGAGGATGATGAGGGTGAGGCAATTGACTTGGTTGCCACATCAGCGGGATTCCATAGCTTGGTTCTTGTGCAGCGTACATTGAGTTCGCAGGTGGAACGTGAGGACGCGGAGAAGATCTAACGCAAAAATTTATTCCACATGTTCCTCGTCGTCAACGATTGTCGTGTGCTCACCATAATTGATAGTGGGAGTTGCAACAACTTGGTGAGTTCAGATTTTGTAGAAAAGCTTAACTTGCCAACACGTCTCATTTCAAATCCCTACCACTTAGAATGGATGAACAATAGTGGTCAAGCTAAGGTAACAAGATCGGCATGTATACAATTTTCTGTTGGTTCTTATCATGATTATGCTGATTTTGATGTTGTCCCGATGCAAGCTTCATCTCTTTTGTTGGGTAGACCATGAGAATTTGATAATGATGTTGCACACCATGGTAGAATTAATACATACACTTTCATGCATAAGAACAAGAAAATTACTTTGCTTCTTTTATCACCTGCTGATATTAGGAAACCTTTTAGAGAGCTTGCTGAAAAAGATAGAGCCAAATCTGCTAGTGTTGCATCTTCTGATGATAAACCAAAGGCAACGTATCCTATAGAAACCAACTTCGTGTGCAAACTATAGAAACTCCCATAACAACCTTTGGATCTCCATCCGAAGGTCAAATAGAGAGGTAGGAAACTTTAGTACTTAAACCCTCTCACCATTAGCTTTGTTAATCACAATTTCCCTAAAACCCCCCTCCAAAAAAAACCTGAAACGGAGGGATCCAGAAACCCCCCTCCAAACCAAACCTGAAACGAAGGGATCCAGTAATCAGCGTCGCACCGTTACTGAGTCACGACCCATTCGCCGCCGCCGCCGGACTCCGGTGGAGTACGAACAGATTCGCGTCCTTCTCTTGCGATTCTAAGATCGAGAAGGATGTGCGCGTGAGATAAGTCCTTGATCTATCGATCAGCTTGGAGAATAATCGACATACATCCTCTAGGCAGATAGCAGCTAGATCATCTCATAATCGTCGAAACACCACACACCAACATGTAATATACACATATATAAAATGGCTTGCATTCTTGTTTAGTAAATCGATCCATCGATCGATCGAGCTTAACTTGCATACTCATACGAACAGATTGAAGCCCCAGATTTAATTATTTGTAGGGCAGCAACTGAATGACGAACTACTATCTAGGAATCAGTCCGATCCGATTTAGAGAATGACATGGATGATTAAGCATATGTCATCGTCGATCGACCGATATATCGAGCCCTACCTGCTGCTCCACAGGCGCTCCTCCTTCGGCACCCGAGGTCAAAGGTGAAGACGGGCATCGGCGGCTCAGCAGGAGGAGCAGCAGCAGGCGGCGGCGGCGCGACGTCGACGGCAGGTTGTTCTTGTTCCTCCTGGTTCTGCCTGGAGAGCTAGAAGCAGCGCATCTTGCCGTTGTGGCTGGCGTGGTGGAGTTCGAACAGATTGATCTCCAGGCGGCGGCGGCGAATGGGTCACGACTCAGTAATGGTGGACGTCGTTTACAGGATTCCTCCATCTTAGGATTGATTTGGAGGAGGTTTTAAAAAATCTGTGATTAGCAAAGTTAACGGTGGGAGGATTTAAGTGTTAAAGTTTTCCACCTCTCTCTGACCTTCGGATGGAGATCTAGCGGTTGTGATGGGAGTTTCCATAGTTTACACATGAAGTTAGTTGTCACAGGATACGTTGCCTAAACCAAAATGGATTAAATTAAAAGGAGGTGCTTTTATTGCTACTACATCTGCTGCTGCTACTTTATGTGATAACCCTGATGCTCCATGTTATATAATGCTTGGTCGAGATCGAAATATGTGTCTTGCTACAAATTATTTTATGTCTCGTACTTTGCAATCCCCTACCGCGAACCTTTTGCATGAGTTTGATGATGCAATGGAGTCGGGGATGACTCCAATTCAAGAAGGGGAGGATGATGAGGGCATCACCACGTTGCACATACACGAGCCGGACTCGTCTCCAAGTTACAAGTCGTCGCCATGTCGGACATCATCTTCGGTTCGGTTTCAACCAACATGTCTGCGCTTCAACAGTAATTTCTCCTTCATACGACGTCCAGATAAGGCGTTCTTGGATGCGTTGGAATCGTGATGATGAGACACTTCTTTTAGTTCTGGTCCTAGCTCCAGAAGATTCGTAGATCATACTGTGTGACAATGACAAGGTGTTGTGTCACCTATTTTGGGCCTTTTCAGGCTTTGTATCGTGTCGGGCTTCTTGGCCCATGTTGTGGATGCCCTCTTGCGCACCCTCAACCCTAGCTAGACCCTAGACTATTAAATTTAGTAGCCGCCATCGTTTATACTCGGGTTTTGCTTAGATTAATCTGTCGAGAACAGTTTCACCGTTATCGGTTTGTAGAACCCCAACTTTTGATCTTAATCATACATCTGCAGTGTCACTTCATATTGAGAGCTGCTTCTTTCGAGTTCTTGCTTGTGTTCTTCGTTTCACAGGCAGGGATTAGCCTTCTTGGTGAGGACAACCGGGTTGTGACACGGTTGATAACCAGAGTGTCACACCCGCAAGATCGAAGAACCAGCCAAGACCTACTGAGCCCCATATGACAATTATTTCACGGGTGACAGCAAAAAAAAAAGACAATGTGAATCCAGATAGATGTATTTTAGAAAATTCACGTAAATAAGCTTCAAATTCCATAACTCAAATGTGGCCACTTATCGTCTGGCCACTGCCGGTTATGGCTTGGCTGCCGCTGGTCACTGTCGGGTGTGGCCTGGCCGCGGTTGGCCATGGCCAGCCGATCACTACCGCTAGACACGGTCGGTTGTGGCCGCCTTTGGCCTAGTCGCGTCTGGCTGGGACCGGCTAATCACTAGGCGTTGTCAACTGTGGACTGACTGTCCTTAGCGTTAGGGTTTTCAGTCATGTACACCGATTGATGAGGACTAGGTTCCCGATCTTCCGTCAGGCGATTCATAACTCGTTTGGAGCGGAACGCAACGCATCGATCCGGCTTCAAGTCAGCAACTCAAACCCTGCAATCTTAGCACCACGACTCATCAATCGGTGTACATGACTGAAAACCCTAACGCTAAGGACAGTCAGTCCACAGTTGACAACGCCTAGTGATTAGCCGGTCCCAGCCAGACGCGACTAGGCCAAAGGCGGCCACAACCGACCGTGTCTAGCGGTAGTGATCGGCTGGCCATGGCCAACCGCGGCCAGGCCACACCCGACAGTGACCAGCGGCAGCCAAGCCATAACCGGCAGTGGCCAGACGATAAGTGGCCACATTTGAGTTATGGAATTTGAAGCTTATTTACGTGAATTTTCTAAAATACATCTATCTGGATTCACATTGTCTTTTTTTTTTGCTGTCACCCGTGAAATAATTGTCATATGGGGCTCAGTAGGGACGGCGTGAGAGGTATCATGTGTTTTCGTTGGTAAAAAAGGTTTTGAAAAGAACTGTAGATAACGAAATAGAGTAAATTATACCCATCATACAACAACTTGTAGTATGCAATTACACGTTTTGCAATTTGATAAACTAAAGTGATACAACATTACAAGTTGTTGTATGATGGGTATAATTTACTCTATTTCGTTATCTACAGTTCTTTTCAAAACCTTTTTTACCAACGAAAACACATGATACCTCTCACGCCGTCCCTACTGAGCCCCATATGACAATTATTTCACGGGTGACAGCAAAAAAAAAAGACAATGTGAATCCAGATAGATGTATTTTAGAAAATTCACGTAAATAAGCTTCAAATTCCATAACTCAAATGTGGCCACTTATCGTCTGGCCACTGCCGGTTATGGCTTGGCTGCCGCTGGTCACTGTCGGGTGTGGCCTGGCCGCGGTTGGCCATGGCCAGCCGATCACTACCGCTAGACACGGTCGGTTGTGGCCGCCTTTGGCCTAGTCGCGTCTGGCTGGGACCGGCTAATCACTAGGCGTTGTCAACTGTGGACTGACTGTCCTTAGCGTTAGGGTTTTCAGTCATGTACACCGATTGATGAGGACTAGGTTCCCGATCTTCCGTCAGGCGATTCATAACTCGTTTGGAGCGGAACGCAACGCATCGATCCGGCTTCAAGTCAGCAACTCAAACCCTGCAATCTTAGCACCACGACTCGTGGGCTGCGCTTTTTCCTATTTTGGAAATAAATCCCTAGATCCCTATAGCTGTCCATTGCTTTTGTTGATGGTGCAGGTTCATCTTGTATATGAGCAACTAATTGGATGCACAAAGTAATAGTCCGCCTTCAGAGGAACAAAGTAAGAATTGTGTAAGAATAATTCCGTTAAAATATTAGAATCAAGATTGAATAAAAATACAATAAGATCATAAAAATAGTAGTAGCAACACAAAAATTATTGGTAGTCTAAACACAATTGTCATGTTATGTGGTATTGCCTCCAAAAATCTGGTCGCTGATTGCCTTGCACCCACCATGTCGTCGCCGCTTTTGTCTTGATTTCTGTGATCAAAATAATTGAATAAGGTTTTAAGTGATGCAACAGAACATAGGTAGGGGTTATGTGTATAGAACTAATCAAAATGGGTACAATTGACTTCTACCAGAATTTTGCATTGCAACGGTAATTTTTTCCTTTTTCTAGCCTACTGATTAGTCATAGAATTTGGTGATGAAATCAAGTTGCAGAAGGATCAAATTACCAGACTTGGCAAGGAAGAGGGAACATAAATAAAAGATTCAAACATAGGAGTTGTCCGTTGGTGGGCAAAAGGATAGGAGAGAGAACATAAATTAATAGATGTAACTTGTGCGGTCTTCGTGTTTACCAAGAACAAAAGTTTGGACGACCTTCTAAATTACTCTTTGATTCCAGCGTATACCAGAGTTTCAGACAACCGATCGAGATCCAAAGTATCTTAGAAATTGAAGTCAGGCGAGAAATTCTATTATTTGAGTCATGGAGGAAAAGAACATCTGCATATATGGTCGCATGATATGATGGAAAACGACGCAGCACTAATAACTCATGCAGCGGCTGGTACAGTTTGATGTTCATACGCATGATGTGCATGTCTGCGCTTGTTTCATACACTCAAGGTACTTTTGCGTTAGGCATGACTCAGTTTTCACGTCAGCTTTGATACGACAAAAGATACTCCCTCCATCCCATAATACAAGGTCCCGGAGGGTTCAAATTTTATACCAAAATATAAGCTTCTAGAGATAAGATAAAACTAAATGAGATTGGTGGGTAGTGTAAAATGAGGGGTATAGATGTCATTTCCTCTCACGGTTATTTTGAGTTTACCCAACATGACCTTATATTTTGGGACGGAAGGAGTACTCTGGAACGCTTGTCACCTTGTTGCTCTTTAATATAAACATTTACTCGAAGAGTAAAATTGTAATTGGAAGATATTTGGAAAGCGATGTAACACTCTCATGGGATGGTATGAAACCATAATAACCTAAACTCAAAAAAGACAAAAGTACATCACTAATTATAAAATAAATGGGCAAGCCTGAATTCCCACATGTACAATCATACAGATTTTTATAAGGTAAATCACGCACTTTACACATGATTTCATTGCCTAGATCTGCCTTGCAAGCAAATATAGAGAGAGATTGGAAAGAAAAATCCTATGCCATGTCACCCATGACCATGTTGGGACCCGAGGATGATGTGAGAATGATGTGCACATCCAGCCCTTTCCCCACGTCAAAAATTTCCACCTCACTATCCTACCCCACATCACCCTCCTTGCTGGCCTGGGCTAGCTTGTCCCCATCCCATTACCTCCAGCTAGAGCTTGTACTTGCCACAGCAACACCACCAGCAAAGAGACGCAGCTGGGGAACGGATCAAAAGCAGAGAGAGAGAGAGAGAGAGAGAGAGAGAGAGAGAGAGAGAGAGAGTGCAATGTCACTTCATATTGAAAGCTGCTTCTTTCGAGTTTTTGCTTGTGTTCTTCGTTTCGCAGGCATGAATTAGCCTTCTTGACGAGGTCAATCGGGTTGTGACACGGTTGATAACCAGAGGAGTCGTGGTGCTAAGATTGCAGGGTTTGAGTTGCTGACTTGAAGCCGGATCGATGCGTTGCGTTCCGCTCCAAACGAGTTATGAATCGCCTGACGGAAGATCGGGAACCCTAGTCCTCATCAATCGGTGTACATGACTGAAAACCCTAACGCTAAGGACAGTCAGTCCACAGTTGACAACGCCTAGTGATTAGCCGGTCCCAGCCAGACGCGACTAGGCCAAAGGCGGCCACAACCGACCGTGTCTAGCGGTAGTGATCGGCTGGCCATGGCCAACCGCGGCCAGGCCACACCCGACAGTGACCAGCGGCAGCCAAGCCATAACCGGCAGTGGCCAGACGATAAGTGGCCACATTTGAGTTATGGAATTTGAAGCTTATTTACGTGAATTTTCTAAAATACATCTATCTGGATTCACATTGTCTTTTTTTTTTGCTGTCACCCGTGAAATAATTGTCATATGGGGCTCAGTAGGGACGGCGTGAGAGGTATCATGTGTTTTCGTTGGTAAAAAAGGTTTTGAAAAGAACTGTAGATAACGAAATAGAGTAAATTATACCCATCATACAACAACTTGTAATGTTGTATCACTTTAGTTTATCAAATTGCAAAACGTGTAATTGCATACTACAAGTAGTTTGTTATGTGCTTATACGGTCCTAAATACACTACATCAATATTTTTTTGACACGTGGTAGTATGATGTGTATTGCCGCCTTGCCGGATAGTTCAGTTGTAGTTTATTGGAGATACGTGGGCTGCGCTTTTTCCTATTTTGGAAATAAATCCCTAGATCCCTATAGTTGTCCATTGCTTTTGTTGATGGTGCAGGTTCATCTTGTATATGAGCAACTAATTGGATGCACAAAGTAATAGTCCGCCTTCAGAGGAACAAAGTAAGAATTGTGTAAGAATAATTCCGTTAAAATATTAGAATCAAGATTGAATAAAAATACAATAAGATCAGAAAAATAGTAGTAGCAACACAAAAATTATTGGTAGTCTAAACACAATTGTCATGTTATGTGGTATTGCCTCCAAAAATCTGGTCGCTGATTGCCTTGCACCCACCATGTCGTCGCCGCTTTTGTCTTGATTTCTGTGATCAAAATAATTGAATAAGGTTTTAAGTGATGCAACAGAACATAGGTAGGGGTTATGTGTATAGAACTAATCAAAATGGGTACAATTGACTTCTACCAGAATTTTGCATTGCAACGGTAATTTTTTCCTTTTTCTAGCCTACTGATTAGTCATAGAATTTGGTGATGAAATTAAGTTGCAGAAGGATCAAATTACCAGACTTGGCAAGGAAGAGGGAGAGAGAGAGAGAGAGAGAGAGAGAGAGAGAGAGAGAGAGAGAGAGAGAGAGAGAGAGAGAGAGAGAGAGAGAGAGAGAGAGAGAGAGAGAGAGAGAGAGAGAGAGAGAGAGAGAGAGAGAGAGAGAGAGAGAGAGAGAGAGAGAGAGAGAGAGAGAGAGAGAGAGAGAGAGAGAGAGAGAGAGAGAGAGAGAGAGAGAGAGAGAGAGAGAGAGAGAGAGAGAGAGAGAGAGAGAGAGAGAGAGAGAGAGAGAGAGAGAGAGAGAGAGAGAGAGAGAGAGAGAGAGAGAGAGAGAGAGAGAGAGAGAGAGAGAGAGAGAGAGAGAGAGAGAGAGAGAGAGAGAGAGAGAGAGAGAGAGAGAGAGAGAGAGAGAGAGAGAGAGAGAGAGAGAGAGAGAGAGAGAGAGAGAGAGAGAGAGAGAGAGAGAGAGAGAGAGAGAGAGAGAGAGAGAGAGAGAGAGAGAGAGAGAGAGAGAGAGAGAGAGAGAGAGAGAGAGAGAGAGAGAGAGAGAGAGAGAGAGAGAGAGAGAGAGAGAGAGAGAGAGAGAGAGAGAGAGAGAGAGAGAGAGAGAGAGAGAGAGAGAGAGAGAGAGAGAGAGAGAGAGAGAGAGAGAGAGAGAGAGAGAGAGAGAGAGAGAGAGAGAGAGAGAGAGAGAGAGAGAGAGAGAGAGAGAGAGAGAGAGAGAGAGAGAGAGAGAGAGAGAGAGAGAGAGAGAGAGAGAGAGAGAGAGAGAGAGAGAGAGAGAGAGAGAGAGAGAGAGAGAGAGAGAGAGAGAGAGAGAGAGAGAGAGAGAGAGAGAGAGAGAGAGAGAGAGAGAGAGAGAGAGAGAGAGAGAGAGAGAGAGAGAGAGAGAGAGAGAGAGAGAGAGAGAGAGAGAGAGAGAGAGAGAGAGAGAGAGAGAGAGAGAGAGAGAGAGAGAGAGAGAGAGAGAGAGAGAGAGAGAGAGAGAGAGAGAGAGAGAGAGAGAGAGAGAGAGAGAGAGAGAGAGAGAGAGAGAGAGAGAGAGAGAGAGAGAGAGAGAGAGAGAGAGAGAGAGAGAGAGAGAGAGAGAGAGAGAGAGAGAGAGAGAGAGAGAGAGAGCGCAACACCCACAGCAGCTTTACTGAGTAAACACCACTGGGCCGTCTGCCTCTCGCTCTCTCTCACTCCCTGTTTCTTTCCTGTTTTCCAGTTGTTGCTCACTTGTACCAGCCTTGTCTTTGTTTGCAGCTCCCGCTCCGGCTCCAACCTTTCCCCTCCCACCACCCACGCCCCAAACCAGGAGCAACTTGCTTCGGTGGCTTGGAGTGGGCGCTTGGATCACCGGTCTGGCGGTCCCCGACGCCCCGGCGTGCGAGTGCAGGAGGGAGCAATCATTCGCGCCACCGCAGCAACCAACCTCCTCCGATTGGTTCTCGGCGTGCAGGAACCAAGCAAGAACCCCACCAATCCCCCCCTTCTCTCTTGGCATGTGATTGCTGCTGGCCCGATGAGGCGTAGATGGCCTCTCTGAAATCCTGAGCTCACTTGCCTCCTGGAGGAGTGGAAGCCTCGGCGGCTTCTTGTGCTTGTTCATGTGGCTCCGGGAACATCCGGCCCGGAATCGGGGAGGGGCGCAACCCATCATCGTACAGTCTGCATCGCTGCAGCAACACTTGTTTTGTGCTGTGAGGCGGTGTTTCCTGAAGGTCTTTGGTGGCTGAAACCTGGAGTGGTCACGGATGGCTCCGAACGGGGCAGGGGAATGTGGCGGCGGCTGCCGGCGAGGGAAGGCGGCTCACGCCGGCGCCGGGGCCGTGGCCGGCTTCGTCGTGTGCTTCTTGGTCGTCTGGGCAAGTGGTGGATGTGGGAGGTCAAGTTCCGGCTGGATAGCTGAGGAGGAGGGGATACTGGGGCAGTTCAACCTCAGCAGGAGCCAGCTGCAGGCGTTGGTGTCCCTACTGTCATCGACAGAGGTACTTCGCTTGTCTGATCGTTGTGTCAATCTTTTCTTGTTGTCTGCATTTCTGTAATGCTAATTGAATGGAACAGAGTAGGAGCTTGGTGGGCATTTGCATATCTTTCATTTATGCACAACCCTCTGCTGTTGATGTGATCATTCTTTTCTTTTCTTTTTGCGAATTTTTGTCATCATTTTTCTAGTCAAGTTTGATAGCCATATAGACTCTCGAACATAGTTGAGCTCCAATTCTCGTGCGAATTTATTGATTGATACAAAGGGAGCAGCCAATATATAGATTGATTTATTATATTACACAAATTACTATAGTCGTGAAAAAGCAGAGCTTGTATGGAAGGAATGAGATGTATCAAGGAATCAATGTAGGCACGCAGTTTCTCTTTGCAGCATGTCGAATAAGGCGCACATGAATTTGGTATGGGCTAGATATCACGTGTCAACCTGTTCCGTTTCATATCTAATATGTCATACTGGCTCGGCTCCTGAAGAGGTATGTTGCATCTTGCTGTGTGATAACTTGATTATCTAGTGCTATTTGGAATGCTACGTCTGTTCTTGTAGTTGACAGTACTTACATGAGCTAATTTATGTACTAAACAGAGTAGTAGTATAAGGCTCCATAGTAATAATAATTTGTAGTGTGTAGAAGGATTGTTGGAAATGGTTGATAATACATTGAGTTTGATTCCAGTTGATTTTAGAAATTTAAGCTGTTATAAGGTCTATGAAAATATACAAGACATGTTTAGAATCCAATAGAAGAATGGCTGTAGGAACTCCAATCATGGGACAGTCCAATGCCCCACTGAACAAGATCACCAGATCATCTTGTACCCTGTCTTTTTTAAAAGAAATAACTATTTGATGATATAGCTATTAGAAACATTGTATTCAAAACTCTCAGTTGGACCAGCAGCAACGAGTATTTGATGGGAAAGTAATAAAGCAGTGCTATCATGTGATCTGTAGTGCAACAATGTTTTTGGGCAATAGCAATTTGCATTCTTCACTGTGACTTTCAACTATTTATTTGCTACTATTTTGTAGAGGGAATGTATGGAAAAATCTGGATTGATCCATGATGGAAATCAAGTCAATATCATGTCTTGTATCCCTGATACCCTCTGTATTCGAGATAAGATATATGATGGAAAGCAGAATTGGTTGAAGGGCACAATTTTTCAACAATTCTGCACAATTCAAGATAAATATGATGTCAATAGTCATGCACCTGCGATATTGGAAGACAAGTTCTTGCAAAATGTCATACAAGAAGACATTAGTTCTACCACACAAGGCAGTGTGAGTTCCATTTTATTCCTCTCTATAGCTCTTGCTGCTATAAAGCATTATAGAGTTGCATTTAGTGAGACAAGGGGTGGAGACAGGACCGGTGCTGGGGGGCCTGCAGCACCAGTCCTGATGATAGAACGACATGTATTGCCCTGCTCGGATTAGTGGAATTACTGCTAGTATTTGAACCAAAACCAATCATGTTAAGAGGTGGCAGTGTACTGAGCACCCTCCCTGTCTCAGTTCTGGTTCTCTCTGAGTGAGACGAATAGTTGCTATAGCATATTCGGCTACTTATCTATCTGCCAATCATCTGGAACTTCTACCTTTTTTTCTCGAACACGGAGGAGAGCTGCGTATCAATATATTAAGAAGAAAAAGGGTTTTAGAAACCCAGGGTACAGTCAGGTTTTATTAAGGGAAAACCTGGACAGAAAAACCATACCTGACCAAAAGAGACTAATCACCTATTACAGGAATGGAGAGAAACCAGACCCTAACTAATACTAAGCTAAGTCAACCAGGTGCCAGGACGAGGAGATGAGAAACTCATCTAGCTCCAGCCCAACTCCACAAGTGCATCTCCTCATCTACAACTGCAATAACACTATTTAAGCTTGGAGAGATCCCATCAAAGATGCAACGATTTTGATGATTCCAAATTGACCAAGCAGCAAGAATGATGATGGAGTTCAGACCCTTTTTAACTTGACCTTTGACTCTATTGCTTGCTTTCCCACTAATCATCAAAAGAGCTATTCTCTACCTGGGGAGTCAGGGCCTGTAATCCAACTTTCTGTAGTAACCTGAACCAAACCTGTTGGGTGAATGGAACTTCTGCCTGTTACATGTAAACATATTTTTCTATAGATATCATAACTCGATAATCCATAGAATTCATTAGCACCAATGACCTACCTTCATTTTTTATGTGGTGATACTTGAACATAGCTGTTAAACCTGTAGCTTCTGATCTAGCATTAAGAAATGGAGTTTTATCATATTGGTAAAGTAAAAGATTGGTTTGGCATGTGGTTATTTGATTCATAAATATTATTTGTTATTGCATGATCCATGATCATATTTCTCGCCAACCGTTACAAAGTTGCATTGATTTTTTTCTTTTTCCAATGTATCTAGCTGCGTGAATGTGACTTATGTGCTGGAATCAATGGCGAGAATGATGTCCAGAATATTGTGCCAAGTTCCAATTACACAGTGATTCTCTGCTTATCTGCTTTATTTGGGAGCATTGTACTTTCAATACTTAAAACTATACACAAAAGAGGGATTCAATCAGACAAGCTATGTGCGGATGAGAAAGTTATCTAGATACCAAGTGCGAAAATAAGTCGAAAGTGGTCAAAGAGAGCCCTGCTTATTGGTGTCTTACTTGGGCTTTGTAGCTCTGTATGCATATTTTCATGCATGTATGCAGATGTCGTTGCTAGGAGAATTGAGAATCTTGCTAATATGTGTGATGAGAGAGCAAGGATGCTACAGGATCAGTTTAATGTAAGCATGAACCATGTGCATGCTTTGGCTATATTGGTCTCAACATTTCACCATGGCAAGAATCCGTCTGCTATCAATCAGGTACCCTTCATGAATTTCAGAGTGATCCTCCCATACACATGGTGAATAACAAACTTTCAATATGGGCGTCATATAGTAATAGCAAAATAGTAAATTTAGAATATTATGATGTGTAATGAACTCAAAGTGCCCTTAGATTGGCTCATGCTTAGCACCAGTACAGTAGGTCAATTTTTTAGATTGCATATTTTATCAATATAACATTCATGTATTACATTTACTTGGGTGAAATCATATAATTCTGCTTCTGCTATTGTATTTACCCTACTGGATATCATAATGTCCATCAGTGCTGTGATGTAGTGATGAAGGGAACATAACTTTGAAGTAGATATATTCCTTAGGGAGCCATCTTGATTCTTGTATTTACTCTACTGGATATCATAATGTCCATCAATGCTGTACTATAGTGATGAAGGGAACATAACTTGAAGTTGATAGATTCCTTAGGGGATCTGTATTTTTTTCAATGATCATGTACTTTTGCTAATATCAACCCATGCAGAAAACATTTGAGGACTTCACAGCAAGGACAACATTTGAAAGGCCATTGATGAGCGGTGTTGCCTATGCATTGAAGGTATTACACAGTGAAAGGGAGCAGTTTGAGCAACAGCATGGATGGAAGATTAAGAAGATGGAAGCAGGAGATCAATCCCTTGTACATGATTATAATCCTGAAAAGCTTGAACCATCACCAGTTCAAGATGAGTATGCACCTGTTATTTTCTCGCAGGAAACCGTGAAGCATATTATATCTGTAGATATGATGTCTGGGAAGGTGAGGATAGTTGAAAGACTTTTCTATAAATCATTCACTTTGATCTATTCTCACTGCTTACTTTGTTATGAAAAGGAGCAATTTCTAACTCTTCTAACTTTTGAGTGCTTAAGAAAAGAATATGTGCAAAACTTTGTCTTTTTCTATTAAATTTGAAACTGGTGGATAAAAATTAGTTATTATTACAGTGAATGCAGTAGTATAAGCTATTCAGTTTCATGTTCAATGGTCTAGTGATTAGAGTACCTGAGTAAAGCCCAGCAGACCCTGGTTTGACTCCCCATTGGAGCGAATTAAACAGGGCTGGTTTTCTTAAAAAAAGGCCCTCTGTCAGCTCTTCTGAGTTATATGCATAACCACTGTGGTTGCCTTCAGCGAGATGCATGTGGCACATGTGTCCTGGGCACCCTGTGGTTCATCTTGGCAGCGCCTTCGGGGCCTTTTCTCGACCGGGCCAGGAAGAGAATCTTCTTAGTGCAAAGCTGTGGGGGAGGTCTTTCTCCCCACTGGTCGAGTTTTTTCTTTTTATGTTCAAGGTCCATTTGAGTTAGAACGTTATCTTACCTCAAATAGTGGATATATGTTCCATTCCATAGCATGTTCGGATGTTCCAAACTTTAGGTAGTCATGCAGGAGGCCATGGATTTGTTCATCACTGTCTACAGTTGACTTGTGGACCTTATCTTAATTTTATTTTAGATATCCTACCTCACTTGGCTAGAAAAACTACATAGGCTATTAGTATTGATCTCTCTCTATCTCTATATACTGTAGCCACATAAGTAATAGCCTATGTAGTTTTTATTGTAGGCTAGAAAAACTACATAGGCTATTACTTATTGATCTCTCTCTCTCTCTCTATTATATAGTTACCCTCAAGATAATAATAATGACTAAGCCTTTGGGCTATCTCCTAACATTAGAAGCTTGATTTCAGGAAGATCACGATAACATATTACGTTCCCGGGCAACAGGTAAAGGGGCTCTAACATCCCCTTTTAAGCTTCTGAAATCTAATCATCTAGGCGTGGTGCTTACATTCACTGTGTATAAATATGATCTTCCTCCAAATGCAGCGCCTGAGGAGCGTATTCGTGCTACATTGGGGTAAATCTTGTTTCCTTTTTCAATTCAAACTATAGGCACACCCTTATGTTTTTCCCCTTGAGACTTGACCTTATTGTGGTTATTGATACTTGACAGTTATCTTGGTGCCTCATTTGATGTTCCTTCTCTGGTGGATAAACTCCTGGAGCAACTCGCTAGCAAACAAAAGATAGTTGTTAAGTTATATGACACCACAAATAATACCTCTCCAATTAAAATGTATGGTTCTGATTTTACTGCGTCTGGTGATCTGCAACGCACTAGTAGCATTGATTTTGGAGATCCAACACGCAAACATGAAATGCATTGCGGGTAACAATCTTTTTGTGATCAGAACTTATTCAACACTCTTGCTCTTCTGGTGCGCTCACCAATTCCCGTTTCATGCTTTTAGGTTCAAACATGAACCCCCACTGCCATGGTCTGCAATAATTATATCAACAGCTGTAGCTATAATTGTTTTGCTCGTTGGACATATTATTTACGAAACTCTGAACTCCCTTGAAAAGGCTGAACATGATTTTAGAGTAATGAGAGAACTAAAAGGACAAGCTGAAGCTGCGGATGTTGCAAAATCTCAGGTTCTTTACCTTTTCCAGTGTCTGCCCTACACTTTATTTTGTTTTATCCTTTGTGCTAGTTCTCTTTTTGTTGGCTGAGAAGATATTGATTGTGTTGCAGTTTCTAGCAACTGTTTCCCATGAGATTCGGACTCCAATGAATGGTGTTCTAGGTTTGTGCTTCTTAGATCTCTTTTTGTTTATTAATTATATTTATTTTGTTTATGTTTTCGCAATAGACATTGTTAATTGATTTTTTGAAAGAGGCTTTCTTCCTGAATCAGGTATGTTGCAAATGCTAATGGACACTGAACTTGATACCACTCAGCAGGATTTTGTAGTTACTGCTCAAGAAAGTGGAAAGGCATTGATAAACTTGATAAATGAAGTCCTTGATCTGGCTAAGATAGAGTCAGGAAGGGTTGAGTTGGAAGCAGTGCCTTTCGATGTCCGTGATATTCTAGACAATGTGGTATCTCTGTTCCATGAAAAATCACAGGCCAAGGGCATAGAGGTCAGTTCTAATTTGAAATCTGTCTGTTCACTTAATTCCGAATATTGTTTTAATGCCATGGGACCTGAAATAATTTGTAATTCTTTTGTGAGAATAGTTGGCTGTGCTTGTATCTGATCAAGTTCCTGATATTCTGATTGGGGATCCATGGCGGTTTCGGCAAATCATTACAAATCTTGTGGGGAATTCTATGAAGGTTAGATTCAAATCTTTGCTAGCTTCCATGTTTAGCGTGTTGGCAAGTTGTAATTGTGCTTAGTGAATCGCACCATTTATACAATTGTACTCTATTGGAGACGTCTCAATTTACTAAAATATTAATGCTATGAGCTTTTTAACTTGAGATTCCCTTACAGACTTATAACTTCATGATTCAAAAATAACTGCTGTGGTAGCAAGTTGATATTGACTATAATTTCCGTACCTAAATAGACTGTTGCTTTTTGCATCCTTTCATTTATGCAACCTAGAAATGATCTGATTTGTCTCCATGTTAATGTGTCTGCCCGTAAATACAGTTTACTGAACGGGGCCACATCTTCGTTCAAGTGCATTTGGTCGAGGAACTAGAGAGGACAGGAAACATTTTCTATGACATTTCTGCTCAGAACAGAGGAGTTCTGGATGATTCTGACAGCATGATGCTATGGAACACGATAAGTGGGCTTGAAGTAGCAGATAGCTGGAAGTCATTGGAAAATTTTAGGATGTTCAAAAATTCAAGTGGTGAAACAGATACAATTTACTTACTTGTCAGAGTTGAAGACACTGGCATAGGAATAACAACTGATGCTCAATTGCGTATTTTTACACCTTTCATGCAAGCTGACAGTTCCACCTCACGAACATATGGTGGAACTGGAATTGGCTTGAGTATTACAAAATGTTTGGTTGAATTGATGGGTGGAGAAATAGGGTTTACGAGTAAATCAGGAGTTGGTAGTACATTTTCTTTTACTGCCATTTTCAAGGAGAACAGAAAAAGTCCTGGTGATATTAAAAGATATTATTCCGAACCTACTCCATCAGACTTTCAAGGAATGAGGGCTCTTATTATTGATGGAAGGAATGCACGTGCAGAGGTTACTATGTACCATCTGCAGAGGCTTGGAATACAGTGCGATCTTATTGTCACATCTGAATCAGCATTTTCAGCTTTGCTGGAAGCCTGCACCTCAAGGTTCAGTTCCTTTCTTGTGTATTATTTTATTTGTTTCTACAGCTTTGTACAACTTATTTTGTTCAAACTGATACAACCCTTGCATTTTATAAGCATCATTTAGTCATCTTATCACATGTAGTTAGTAGTTTCTTGAGTTGGTTGGATGTCATTTCTTTGGATATTTGCTATACTGTCGAGGTTCTATGGTTTCTTAACAACCAAAGATAGGAGAAACAGAGTGAAACTTATGTTAGTTTGAGTTTAGAAGCTGAAGTAGGGTGGTTTGATATTAAATAACTTGTTGATTCCTTCAGTTGTTACTACCCAGCATAATTAATATATAATATTTCTTTGGTCACTTTTCATGTTGTTATGTATTTTCTTTTCGAAACATTGCTTATGACTTATTTGTTGATGTTGTCATTGATATTTTACATGTTGAGCAGCAAAAGCAATCCGAACATGGCCCTTGTTGATACAGAAGCTTGGGGTAAGGGTTCAGGTTTGGCATTTTATCGCCATCTTGTAGATCTTCAACTAAAGGGCGCACACAGGTCTTCTCATCCCATGCCAAAGATTTTTATTTTGGGAAGCTCAATGAGCCCTGCTGAGTCTGATTATTTGAGGTTGACAGGATATGGTGATTGCATAAGGAAGCCCCTCCGCCTTAGTACTATTGCTGCTTGTCTTCGCAAAACCTTTGGGATTGGGGTTGCAAGGCAGCACAGTAGGGATCAATCTTTGGTTCTTCGAAGTGTACTAACTGGAAAACACATTCTGGTTGTGGATGATAATGCAGTCAATCGTAAAGTTGCAGCTGGCTCTTTGAAGAAATATGGAGCTATAGTTACATGTGTGGATAGTGGAAATGATGCAATTGATACGCTCACGCCGCCTCACACATTTGATGCTTGCTTCATGGATATTCAAATGCCCGAGATGGACGGGTAATCTTCCTTTCCAATAAGTAACTAACAAAATATTGTGATGTTTTGTACATGGTATGGGTGTACTATAAGAATTCAGTAAATATAGATCCTTTGTGCCTCATATGCTTATCTTCTTTCATATGGGTTATAACAAGTGGTTACATCCACTTTGATCACTTGTTGATGCCCTGTAGGACTAGCAATACATTAACAATTTTTATCATCAATTTCAGGTTTGAGGCTACAAGATTAATTCGAGCCATAGAGAATAAAATCAATGATGTGATCCAGATGGGTGAAATATCAGCTGACAATTATGGAAATAAGGCTCATTGGCATGTACCTATATTAGCCATGACAGCAGATGTAATCCAAGCGACTTTTGAAAAATGTATGGCATGTGGAATGGATGGATATGTGTCGAAGCCATTTGAAGAACAACAGCTGTACTCTGCTGTCGCTCATTTCTTAGAGACTGATGCAACAGATCCAACTTCACAGGAGACCTAGGGCCTGTTTTGTATTCAACTCTAGAAAAGTTGCATGTGCCAGGCAGCTTTTACAGGCGTCCGATTCCGAGCGCCTGGTGCTGGATCAACCCCGCCTAGGTGAGCTCTCCTAGTCCAGAGCATGATGCAAACAACCCGTTACTCTCAACACTTGTTCAAGATCTGCCAAAATACTCATTTTTTAAAGTTCAACAATTCCAGCAAAGCAGCGGAGCTACGGGGCCAGATTCGACTAAACTGCATTTTTTGTCTGCTGATTTCCTCTACATACTTTTTTGGAGCAAGCTTATCCGAGTAAGTTAATTCCCGATGCAGTTCCACAAGCATATGCATTAGCATTATTTATGAAGCTATGGAATTCGCTTGCGTACTTGCCCCTAAAAAATCTACCATGACATGTTATTCAAAAAAGGAAACCTATTATATCATTTTTTTTAATGAACCGGCACGAGACTGTGCCCATTTCTTTTAGTAAAGAAGAATACAAGTAGCTGCTCCCGGAAGATCAGCTACAGGGGGTAAAACGAAAACGAACAGACTATATAGCTAATAAATAAACTAAGCTCCCGAAATTAGCTGGTGAAGGCATTTCGTGCCGGCCATCCCCAAAACCTATTATATCATTGATTTGCCGGGCAATGAATAATGTGGATAAATTAAATCATCTTTATGTTTGCTACCTATAGTAAGCAATTTATGCACATCTGAACTCAGATACATGAAATATTTTAGATACACATACACTAATTTGCTATATACCTTTTGTGGAAATATCTGATTTGGTAATTTTGGCTTTATTTTGGAACAAATTGAACTGAAGACCCAGTTCATATAGTATAAAAAAATATCTTGCGCTCAAGCCCACTGGAAAAGGAAAATAATAAGCTTTAATATATTTTCCTGGCATGTTTTCTTGGACAAATACAACTTGAACTTTCAACGGTGGTAGCAGTTGCTTCTGTCATTGATTCTCAAATGCTGTTTTCTAGGTGCTTTACAGACAAACCTAGGTACAGCTTGCTTCAGCATTGAATTCAACGACATCGCCTTATACAGTACAAGAAAGCGAGGGTCTTAAAACCTTTCTTCCATAAAATAGATCACGGAGGATTTCGCTCGGTATCACCACGTCAAGCACACACTTTCTAAGGCGGCCTTGCCATATGATTGAATGGAAACTGTAAAGAACCTCCATCTGCGGGTTGAAAAATATAAATATGGATTGTTGTAGTCCATCAATTTTGTGGGCTGGGTCAGTAGGTCTTGTAAACATTCTTTTATAGCAATGTATGATTAGTTGTATTATGAGAACTGTTGACGAATGAGAGATCGATTCTGGTTCAGGGTTACGCCACTGGATCTTGGTTCGAGTAATATGTTAGGTTGATTCTAAATAGGCATACACTACCAGAGAACCTCACATCCGCCCCCTCATAGGCCGCGGCACATTTTGGACCTGGTGCTAAGGGTGCATCAGCACCGGGTCCAACAGCTATGAGCGGGGCGGCGCCCAGGGGTGGCAGGTTGAGCACATTAGCACTGGGTCTTGCGACGACCCGGTGCTAATGTGCCCAAGGCCCTTTAGCACCGGTTGCTGGCTGCAACCGGTGCAAATG
>OAMR01000447.1:609378-654913 GCA_900205405.1 Echinochloa crus-galli
TTGACTAGCTAGCTAATCCTGTATTAGTTAAGAAAAATAATGGGAAGTGGAGGATGTGTGTAGATTATACTAGTTTAAATAAAGCATGTCCCAAAGTTCATTTTCCTTTGCCACATATCGATCAAATAGTAGACTCGACCGCAGGATGCAAGCTTTTATGCTTGCTTGATGCTTACTCCGGTTACCACCAAATAAATATGAATGGGTCCGATCAGCTCGCGACCTCTATTATCACTCCTTTCGGCATATTTTGCTACGTCACGATGCCCTTTGGACTCCGGAATGCTGGGGTCATGTACCAACGGTGCATGCTCCACGTTTTCGGGGACCACATCGGGTGAACCGTAGAGGCCAATATCAACGACATCGTTGTCAAATCCAGGAAGGCGGACGACCTGGTTAACGATTTGCGTACTGCGTTCGATTGTTTTTGGGCCAATAGGGTAAAACTAAACCCGGAAAAGTGTGTTTTTGGGGTGCCTCGAGGCATGCTCTTGGGTTTCATCGTCTCCCAGCGAGGCATCAAGCCCAACCCTGAGAAAGTCTCGGCCCTCGAACGAATGATGCCGATCCGAGACCTAAAGGGGGTACAGAGGGTATTGGGTTGCCTAGCAGCCCTGAGTCGCTTCATCTCACGACTTGGTGAAAAAGGCCTGCCTCTGTACCGACTCCTGAAAAAACATGAACGCTTTTCTTGGACCCCCAAAGCTCAGGAAGCCCTCGACAGGCTAAAGGCATCGCTCGCGCATGCACCAATCCTGACACCACCAAAGGACGGTGAGCCCCTCTATTTTTACCCAGGTGGTCAGCGCGGTCATTGTCATAGAAAGGACAGAGGATGGTCACGCTCTGCTGTTCCAAAGTCCAGTGTACTACATCAGCGAGGTATTGTCTGAAACCAAGATGCGATATCCACACGTCCAGAAGCTCCTCTACGTAGTAGTGCTAGCGTGACGCAAGTTGTGACACTACTTCGAGGCTCATCCTGTCACCATGGTTTCATCTTTCCCCTTGGGAGAGATAGTCCACAATCAGGACGCCACGTGTAGGATAGCCAAGTGGTATGTGGAGCTCATGGGAAAGACTCTCACCTACGCGCCTCGGAAGGCGATAAAGTCATAGATCTTGACAGACTTCGTTGCTGAGTGGACCGACACCCAGCTACCTCCACCACAAATCCAAGCCGAATGCTGGACCATGTACTTCAACGGGTAGGTGATGAAAACTGGCTCGGGCGTAGGCCTCCTTTTCGTCTCACCCCTCGGAGAGCACATACATATGTGGTGCGTTTGCACTTCCCGGTGTCCAACAATATGGCGGAGTACGAGGCCCTTCTCAGTGGGCTTCGTATTGCCATCGAGCTTGGCGTCAAGCGCCTCGACGTTCGGTGAGATTCTCGATTGGTCATCGACCAAGTGATGAAGGACTCTAGCTGTCATGACGAGAAGATGGTGGCATACTGCAACGCTGTGCGATGGCTCGAAGACAAATTCCATGGCCTCGAGCTCAACCATGTCACGCGGAAGTACAACGAGGAAGCGGACGAGCTGGCAAAGATCGCGTCGGGGTGGATCACCGTTCCCCCGAACATTTTCGCCCGCAACCTTCCTGAGCCCTCTGTCAATTTTAGGATGAACGCCAAGAATCCGGGCGTGCCCTCGAATGAGAACCCCTCGAAAGGGGAACTCGAGGCCTCCGGACAAGGGGCGTTGTCGACAGATGAGGTCGAGGCGATGGAGATCGATGAGGACCCAACCTCTCGAGACTGGCGTGACCAGTAACTCGTTTGGATCGACCGAGGGGAGCTACCGTCGAATTGAACCGAAGCGTGGCACATCGCCAGGAAGGCCAAGTCGTTCGTCGTGATCGATGGAGAATTATACAAGCGCAGTGCCTCAGGGATTTTACAACGATGCATCCCCATCCCCGAGGGCAGGGAGCTGATTCGAGACATACATGCCGGCGTGTGCGGCCATCATGCCGCGCCACGCGCCCTCGTCGGCAACGTGTTCTGACAGGGCTTCTACTGGCCCACGGTGGTTGCCGACGCCAACGAGGTCATGCGCACCTGTGAAAGATGCCAGTTCTACGCGCGCAAAACCCACCTCCCGGTGCACACTCTGCAGACAATCCCCATCACGTGGCCTTTCACTGTGTGGGGATTGGACCTCGTTGGTCCTCTGCGAGCGGCGCCCGGGGGCTTCACTCACCTACTGGTTGCCATCGACAAGTTCTCGAAATGGATCGAGGCCCAAGCCATCAGCAGCATCAAATCAGAGCAAGCTGTGTAGTTCTTCACGGACATCATCCATAGGTTTGGGGTACCTAATTCGATAATCACTGACAATGGCACCCAGTTCAGGGGCAAGAAGTTATTGGAGTTCTGCGATAGCTACCACATCTGCATGGATTGGGCAGCTGTAGTGCATCCACAAACAAATGGCCAAGTGGAGCATGCCAACGGTATGATACTACAAGGCCTAAAGCCAAGAATCTTCAACAAGTTGAGCAGGTTCGGCCGAAAGTGGGTCACGGAGCTACCCTTGGTCGTCTGGAGCCTCAGGACAACCCCGAGCAGAGCCACGGGCTTCACCCCATTTTTCCTCGTCTATGGAGCTGAGGCCATCCTCCCCCACCGACTTGGAATATGGGTCCCCGAGGCTCAGAGCCTATCAAGAGGATCGAAACCAGCAAACCTGCGAGGACTCGCTGGACTACGTGGCTGAGGCCCGCGACGTGGCACTCCTACACTCAGCAAGGTACCAACAATCCCTCCGGCAATATCAATCACATAAGGTTCGACGTCGAGACCTTTACAAGGAGACATGGTACTGAGACTGCGACAAGACAATCGAGAGCGCCACAAGCTCACGCCACCGTGGGAAGGGTCGTACATCATCGCGGAGGTCCTGAAGCCCGGCACGTACAAGCTCACGAACGAGAGGGGCGAAGTCTTCCCCAACGCCTGGAACATACAATAGCTACGTCGCTTTTACCCATGAGCTTTCTTGTTCATTTGTACATATATCACTTTCATAACGAATAATAAAGAAAGGTCATGAACAGGAGGACTCGGCTTTACCCTCGATAAAACCAAGTCCCCCTTGGGGCTACATGAGGGGGTTCCCCCCTAAATCGTCCCAATTTTGCAGACTTTTTTTGAAACTCCTATCGCATTACTACCTCCTGCTCTTCGAATAGATAAAGGCAGGACGCAAATTAACTAGGGTAAGGGCCGGCCGAGCCGCGGGACTGCCTACGCCTCCGGGATATGGCCTCCCCCTCGCCACCCTATGCCCAGGTTTCTTTGTGAACACAACTCACCCTGCCGAAATCTTTACGAGACACGTCAAAATGTGATGGAACATATAATATGAAATTTCAAATAAATTACATAAAGGGATTGTCCATTACAAAATCATGCCCAAAACTAAACTATCTATCCTATGCGAATCCTAGGGCGCATCTTCCCCGTCTCGAGAGCCAGCTGCTGCGGCATCTTCTCCTTCATATGCCTCGGGGAAGAGGTCGCCCTCGAAGAGCCCGGCGAGCGTCGCGGCAGTACCCTCGGCAGCAGCATCAGCCCGCTCAACGACGGCCACCGCAGCATCATCAACGAGGTCCTCGACAACGATGTATCCTGCAGCTAATGCCTCGAGGTCGATGATGAAGTGCGTCGAGATGACACCAAGGGTCTTCTGCACGCCGAGCCGCAGGGCGCCCTTCAGGCGCTTGGTGACGCAGTCACCCAAGGCCCTTAGGTGGCTTGACACCGAGCTTCCCGAAGGAATTTCCTCGCCCTCGAGCTCCCAGTACGCGGCGACAGCGGTGCCCTCCATATTCTCGAGGTCCTCCTGGGCCTTCGAGTAAGCGACCTAGAGGGAGTCTGCCGACGTCGACGTGTCTGCCATGACTTTCCGCAGCTCTAAAACACAAATAGAAAAATGCCGAGATGAGCCTCGACGAACTTAGAATCGGCAAGAATGCATTGATAAGGCAACTCACCTTCGACAAGCCTCTGCTCCTCCACCAGAAGATCATGCGGAGTGCTGACCTGCTACTGGAACACGGCCCTCTCCCCCTCTCGCGTCGTGCGCTCCTGCTGTAGCTCGGCCTGCATTACAGAGAGCGACGCGTCCCTCAGTGCGAGCTGGGACCGCGCGTCCTCGAGTGCCGCATGCTCTTGTTGGAGCCGTCCCTCCACTGCCGCAAGCGTCTCAGCTTTTTCCTGCAGAGCGACGCCCAGCCGCTCGGCCTCCTGGGCCTTCTGTTCCGCCAGGCCCCTCTGGGCGTTGAGCTCCTCCGCCGCTCGGGCCAAGCCTTCCATCGCCGCCAGTGCCTCCTCCTCCTCCTTTAGCGCGGCGCTGAGCCTTGAGACCTCTTGGGCCTGCTGCTCTGCCAAGGACCGGTGGGCGTCGTGCTCGTCCCTCACGCGGGTCAACTCCAACCCACGCTCCTGGCCATCGGCTCACGCCTCGATCAGCACGACGCGGAGCTTATCCACCTTGAAGCGGAGGTTGTCGTTCTCCTCTGTAACCTGGCAAAGGTGGGCATGCTGCCGGGCTATGTAGGAGATCTTGTCCCCCGAGAGCTGTTTTAATTGCTGCCAAAGAAAAAACATGCAATCAGAATTCGCACACGAACGCGTGAAAGGTATTTAACAGCTTAAGGACGATTGGACTTACCCGGTGGATGGTGAGGCCCCTAGACGTGTGGAGCATGGGGGCATCTACGAGGGTCCTCTGTAGAGCAGACCCGGCTTGACGGTATTCTTGCTAACGCCACCGCTCCACCTCTGTAGCCTCCAGCAGCGTCGGGGGAAGCTCGGGCAGGTGAGGCTCCAGCTCCGCCCAGGCGTCGACTGGCTCCGAGGCCTCGGCGAAGCCCTCCACGGCCACCATGGCGCCCCCGTCGCCCTTGATCGCGGCCGGGTCCGCGATGGCCGCGGTCTCGGTGTCTTCCTCGGGGACGGCTGCCGCTACGGGAGCGGGTAGGCCACCACTTCCGCCCTCGAGAGGTAGGGCGGCACCCATGGTGCATTCCAGCGGCACTGAGTCCGCAACCTCGAGCTGCGGCATCACCACCTCCGCGGACGACGCCACCTCAACGACGATGTCGAAGGCCGCCAAGGCCGGAGCCTTGACCTCCGGCACTGCCGCGTCGGGACCTTTGGTGGAGGAGCCTTCACGCCCGGCGTCCCCGCCATCAGTGGCCCGGGCGGCGTCTTCAGCGCGGTCTGGGCTCGTCGGCCTCGTAACATTGACCACGGGCGCGGGCACCTCCGCCACCACCACGTCGGGGCCCGTGCCCTCCGCGCGGCCCGCGGTCCTGGCGCCCGCAGCACTCCCCTCGCGGCGCTCTTGCCGCTCCCTGCGTCAGCGACGCCTGGTATCTGGCAACGACAGCCTCGGCCGACGGGGGTATGCCGGCCAAAGGCTGCGTTGGCGCATGTGGAGTAGCGTGCGCTCCCAACTTGAGCGCCTTGGTGGGCGCAAGCGAAAGGGATGAGAGCGCAGTAGTCCAGCTGACGAACAATGACACGGTCAGTGATCAACAAGAACGAGACTTGAAGCAAGTAACGGATGGACAGGGGCAGAACTTACCGAGTGACCACCGCCAGCTTAGGCTTCCTCGATCCGCTCGAGGCCTGCGCACCCCTCGAGCCGGGTGGGGGCTGTGACAGCACGGAAGGGGTGGGCGCGATGGGCGTCCACGCTGACGAGGGCACCGACGCGTCGAGGGTCCCCCTGCTCGCCCCCGAAGCAGGCGCGGATCAAGCCTGCGTGGAGACAGGCACGGAGTCCTCCACCTCCACCACGGCCGCCGGCAGGGGTTGCATAAGGTTGTCGGACGAGTCGTCGTCCGGCTCGGGGGTGCTCTCCGGGGTGGTTAGTGGGGAGCGGCCCTCCCTCTCCCGCTTGCTGCGACAAGACAATCGAGAGCGCCACAAGCTCACGCCACCGTGGGAAGGGTCGTACATCATCGCGGAGGTCCTGAAGCCCGGCACGTACAAGCTCACGAACGAGAGGGGCGAAGTCTTCCCCAACGCCTGGAACATACAATAGCTACGTCGCTTTTACCCATGAGCTTTCTTGTTCATTTGTACATATATCACTTTCATAACGAATAATAAAGAAAGGTCATGAACAGGAGGACTCGGCTTTACCCTCGATAAAACCAAGTCCCCCTTGGGGCTACATGAGGGGGTTCCCCCCTAAATCGTCCCAATTTTGCAGACTTTTTTTGAAACTCCTATCGCATTACTACCTCCTGCTCTTCGAATAGATAAAGGCAGGACGCAAATTAACTAGGGTAAGGGCCGGCCGAGCCGCGGGACTGCCTACGCCTCCGGGATATGGCCTCCCCCTCGCCACCCTATGCCCAGGTTTCTTTGTGAACACAACTCACCCTGCCGAAATCTTTACGAGACACGTCAAAATGTGATGGAACATATAATATGAAATTTCAAATAAATTACATAAAGGGATTGTCCATTACAAAATCATGCCCAAAACTAAACTATCTATCCTATGCGAATCCTAGGGCGCATCTTCCCCGTCTCGAGAGCCAGCTGCTGCGGCATCTTCTCCTTCATATGCCTCGGGGAAGAGGTCGCCCTCGAAGAGCCCGGCGAGCGTCGCGGCAGTACCCTCGGCAGCAGCATCAGCCCGCTCAACGACGGCCACCGCAGCATCATCAACGAGGTCCTCGACAACGATGTATCCTGCAGCTAATGCCTCGAGGTCGATGATGAAGTGCGTCGAGATGACACCAAGGGTCTTCTGCACGCCGAGCCGCAGGGCGCCCTTCAGGCGCTTGGTGACGCAGTCACCCAAGGCCCTTAGGTGGCTTGACACCGAGCTTCCCGAAGGAATTTCCTCGCCCTCGAGCTCCCAGTACGCGGCGACAGCGGTGCCCTCCATATTCTCGAGGTCCTCCTGGGCCTTCGAGTAAGCGACCTAGAGGGAGTCTGCCGACGTCGACGTGTCTGCCATGACTTTCCGCAGCTCTAAAACACAAATAGAAAAATGCCGAGATGAGCCTCGACGAACTTAGAATCGGCAAGAATGCATTGATAAGGCAACTCACCTTCGACAAGCCTCTGCTCCTCCACCAGAAGATCATGCGGAGTGCTGACCTGCTACTGGAACACGGCCCTCTCCCCCTCTCGCGTCGTGCGCTCCTGCTGTAGCTCGGCCTGCATTACAGAGAGCGACGCGTCCCTCAGTGCGAGCTGGGACCGCGCGTCCTCGAGTGCCGCATGCTCTTGTTGGAGCCGTCCCTCCACTGCCGCAAGCGTCTCAGCTTTTTCCTGCAGAGCGACGCCCAGCCGCTCGGCCTCCTGGGCCTTCTGTTCCGCCAGGCCCCTCTGGGCGTTGAGCTCCTCCGCCGCTCGGGCCAAGCCTTCCATCGCCGCCAGTGCCTCCTCCTCCTCCTTTAGCGCGGCGCTGAGCCTTGAGACCTCTTGGGCCTGCTGCTCTGCCAAGGACCGGTGGGCGTCGTGCTCGTCCCTCACGCGGGTCAACTCCAACCCACGCTCCTGGCCATCGGCTCACGCCTCGATCAGCACGACGCGGAGCTTATCCACCTTGAAGCGGAGGTTGTCGTTCTCCTCTGTAACCTGGCAAAGGTGGGCATGCTGCCGGGCTATGTAGGAGATCTTGTCCCCCGAGAGCTGTTTTAATTGCTGCCAAAGAAAAAACATGCAATCAGAATTCGCACACGAACGCGTGAAAGGTATTTAACAGCTTAAGGACGATTGGACTTACCCGGTGGATGGTGAGGCCCCTAGACGTGTGGAGCATGGGGGCATCTACGAGGGTCCTCTGTAGAGCAGACCCGGCTTGACGGTATTCTTGCTAACGCCACCGCTCCACCTCTGTAGCCTCCAGCAGCGTCGGGGGAAGCTCGGGCAGGTGAGGCTCCAGCTCCGCCCAGGCGTCGACTGGCTCCGAGGCCTCGGCGAAGCCCTCCACGGCCACCATGGCGCCCCCGTCGCCCTTGATCGCGGCCGGGTCCGCGATGGCCGCGGTCTCGGTGTCTTCCTCGGGGACGGCTGCCGCTACGGGAGCGGGTAGGCCACCACTTCCGCCCTCGAGAGGTAGGGCGGCACCCATGGTGCATTCCAGCGGCACTGAGTCCGCAACCTCGAGCTGCGGCATCACCACCTCCGCGGACGACGCCACCTCAACGACGATGTCGAAGGCCGCCAAGGCCGGAGCCTTGACCTCCGGCACTGCCGCGTCGGGACCTTTGGTGGAGGAGCCTTCACGCCCGGCGTCCCCGCCATCAGTGGCCCGGGCGGCGTCTTCAGCGCGGTCTGGGCTCGTCGGCCTCGTAACATTGACCACGGGCGCGGGCACCTCCGCCACCACCACGTCGGGGCCCGTGCCCTCCGCGCGGCCCGCGGTCCTGGCGCCCGCAGCACTCCCCTCGCGGCGCTCTTGCCGCTCCCTGCGTCAGCGACGCCTGGTATCTGGCAACGACAGCCTCGGCCGACGGGGGTATGCCGGCCAAAGGCTGCGTTGGCGCATGTGGAGTAGCGTGCGCTCCCAACTTGAGCGCCTTGGTGGGCGCAAGCGAAAGGGATGAGAGCGCAGTAGTCCAGCTGACGAACAATGACACGGTCAGTGATCAACAAGAACGAGACTTGAAGCAAGTAACGGATGGACAGGGGCAGAACTTACCGAGTGACCACCGCCAGCTTAGGCTTCCTCGATCCGCTCGAGGCCTGCGCACCCCTCGAGCCGGGTGGGGGCTGTGACAGCACGGAAGGGGTGGGCGCGATGGGCGTCCACGCTGACGAGGGCACCGACGCGTCGAGGGTCCCCCTGCTCGCCCCCGAAGCAGGCGCGGATCAAGCCTGCGTGGAGACAGGCACGGAGTCCTCCACCTCCACCACGGCCGCCGGCAGGGGTTGCATAAGGTTGTCGGACGAGTCGTCGTCCGGCTCGGGGGTGCTCTCCGGGGTGGTTAGTGGGGAGCGGCCCTCCCTCTCCCGCTTGCGGTTCTCCTTGTCATGGGCAAGCTTCCGCTACTGCTTCCGCTCACGCTTCTTCTTCTCAGCGTCCTTTTGTGCCTTCTGCCTCTCGACGTGCAAACGGTTCGCCTCACGGACTTCAGGGAGAGGGGGATCTGACCGATATCCCTTGCGAGACAGCCCCTGAAATTAACATCAGATTTAGATACGAAGTAAGCCAAAAGGAAACCGAATCGACAAGGGATCGAACGCAAGTCACTTACGAATCAAAGATGGCCCACCTCGGGGCGCATCTTGACCGCCCAAAGCGCCGCGTCGGAGCAATCCAGCTTGGAGCACTCCACCGCGCGCTTCGCCCTTTGACTTGCATGGCCGGGGGGAAGCAGCTCCTCTGAAATGCGTGAGCCCTCGAAGGGGACCCCCGGCTTCAGCTCGTAGATGGGGAGCTTCCTCTCCATCAGTGGCACCACCCTTTGCCGATGAAAATTGCCGATGATGGCCGGCATGGTCAACCCCTCCCTAGCTAGACCCCGTAGCGTGTCGGTGAAGACCACGAGCCTGGCCTGGCGGTCGGCTGGGGACACGCCATGCGACCAGGTGATCGCCTTCTCTCGGAGGACCTTGCCCATGTACGCTGGAAGCCACCCACCGTCGTTGCGGAGGTAAAACCACCCCTTGTCCCAGTCCTGGTTGTTGGAGGTCATCGTACAGGGGACGTAGAGGTGCTTCCGGTTCTCGCGGGCGTGGATGGCGAGGCCACCGGCACGGACGGCCTTCCGGACCCCCCTCATCTCGCTGGTGGTCGTGTGGAACTCACCACGGAAGAGGTGAATCCACAGATCCCAGTGCGCCTCCACCCTTAGGTACCCCTCGCAGATGGCGACGAAGACCGCCGCCTGTGAGATGGCGTTGGGGGCGAAGTTATGCAGCTCCACCTGATAGTGGTGGCACAATACTCGCACGAATCGCCCTGCGGGGGCGCCAAACCCCCGCTCGTGCAGCAGCGCTAGGCTGACGACGTAGCCCGTCGGGGGAGTCGGCTCCCCATGCGACGTCGGCGGAGCAATCCACTCCGGCTTCTCCGGAGTTGAGATCTTGGGCAGCAGCCCAACCTCGGCGATGCTCGCGAGGTAGCTCGCATCCGCGGTGGATGGGCTCCATGGTGCGGGGTCCCTGATCTCAACCATGGTGGCGAGCGAAGGGGGGCGAAGATGAGCTGGGTGGCGCTCAACAATTCATGTTTGATGATTCTATGAAAAAAAACTATTATTTCATCCAGATATAGCTCAATTTCAACGTATGTGACATGATATTCTTTTAATTAAAAAAATTAAAAATTATCAAATGGATCCGAAAAATAACTTAAATTTGGCACGAAACAATCTAACTTGTGCCGTTCTTGCGGGCTGCCACCTACAGCTATGCCTTGATTTTTATTGCAGCCACCTACAGCTCTACAAAAATTTTCTACTGCACCATAGGGTTGTGGTTGTGCCACTGTTTGTGCTGTTCTTGCGGGCTGCCAACACCTCTTACATAGTGTGCTAAGAACATGTAAGGAGCATGGTTTCCTATTGGTTGTCATAGTCGGGTAGCACAACATGGATCCTTCTTCTATCGAGTTATTCCCTCTATCATCGAAAGATCGGTTTGTGCCTTGCCTTATCATGATCAGTATAAACGAATTGCTTTTCCTAACCCAGGTAATGGACCAACCATTGCTTTTTGGCATGATTTAGTATGTGATCTGGTGCCACAATACAGTTATCCAGAGCTACTTTTGTTTGCAAGAAATAGACAAATTTCTCTCTCTACATATTGCACTGAGCTATGAGCATTTGTATATTATCTTTCAATTGTCAATGACTACATATGCATATGAGAAATACCTAAAATTATTGGATCACTCTTGGCCACATTGCAAAATCAACAACATAATGAATCATAGTCTTACAAATAAGGTGCCAAGTCTGGCTCTATGTTTTTGAGGGCCCCAAGAGCGAAATGGATACTATGACCTTTTAGTATAATTTTTTTCATTTGTAACATGATAAAATAGGTAATAGTACTAATAACATATATTGAAGTCTTGAAAATCAATATCAAGACAGTCTGAACTAAAAGAGTGCTAAAATAAAACTAGAAACATTACCTCAAATAAGAACTAGGGCCATGGCTCCAGCAACATAATGTTTTCGTCCTTCGAAAACACGTTGGGGCATTTCTTGATTCAAAATCACTAAGGGCAATATCAAGATCAGTGTTTTAAAAAACATCCTTCTCAATGCAGCACATAACATAGTTGACCTCAAATAGCTGCTTCCTTTGGCAACATCTAAGACCTAAATTAAATTATACAGGAACACAAATAATGGTCATTGGAATTTAAAGTTGAAAACTAAAAATCTAACATGCATACATGCTAATTAAGTAAATAACTCACTGTTTGGTTGCTTCAATAATTCAGATAATCTGAGGGTAGCAGTTGGCGGGGGATTTGGCATCTCAGCGAGTTGGCCAAACCGAGAGGCCTGGAGGGTAGCCGGCAGCACATTCCCTTTCAACGATGGGACGGTGATCAATTTGTCTGAGGACCGGGAATGGCCAATGGATGGTATAGGAGTTTGGACCATGATAGTATGCATCCGCTCACCCCCTCCTAAACTCAGGGCTCGTAGATAAGGGGCTGTTATTTGGGGAATTATAAAATGGTTCCCCCTGGATGGACCTAAACAACCTCTCATGTAGCCCATGCAACAATATAGCGCAATAATCAATATCCGATTTAACCTCCCACAAGTATAGAGGAGAAAAGTATATCTAACCCCCTCTCCTCCTCTATGTGAGGCCCTTATTGTGTGGTAGGGCAAGGGGGGCTCTTCTTCTAACTCCACTAGATGATGTGCCCGTGCATTGCTATGGATTGACTCTATGTTTCAATATGATAGGTTAAGTACCCCCCTCAGCACGAAAAAAGATACTTTAGCTCACATGGGTCATATGAAAAATATCCAATATGAGAAAGTGTAATCTTCGGCAATCAACCATACAGTCAAATCAAGCAATGCAATCTCCGGCAAAGTATTGAATTAAGCGAAGCAGTAGTTAGGCTATGGTATAAAAATTACACTTTCCTAGATCATCACCATGTCCTCCCTTTGTCGTGATGCACATATCGCCGCTGCTTTCACAACTTCATCCATTGTCACACCCACTTTAGGGATGTTGTTGTGCCACCCAGACTCACCCCAAGGAAAAGGAGAGCCGGTATGATAGCACATCATAGCGGATCCAGGAGGTCATCGGGGTCGTCAAAAACAGGTTGAACGATGGTGGTGCACATGAGGGTAGAACAACACACGGTGGGCCTTAGGGGACGTGTTTCAGGCATCGAGGACCGATCTAATGCGTATGTTTTTGTTTCCATGGCACGAATGTTCGCACACGACAGCGAGGGAGACGATGAGCGATCGAATGCATGGTCATGGTTCGCCTACCGGATTTTATAGTACATAACAAATACGCCCGTACGTTGCAATGGGAGAAAAATAAACATTGTATACTTTTAACCCCATAAACATGGCACAAATTCAAGTTATAACTAAATTTACTATACACATTAATTACCATTTAAATAATTTATGCGTAATCCAAACTCATTAATATGACTGTGCTAAATGATATCGGGGAAACCACATAACCTTGACGGCAATGTTAACAAAGCTAAATGATATTGGAATGGTGATATCCAAAGAATAGATTGTATCATGTTGAAGAGCTTGTCGAAGGTGACTCAAGTGGACGTTCAATTTGTAAGAATAAGATACTATGGTGTTGAATTTGTAAAACATCAAACACTCATGGTTATGCAAAATAAGTGAAGCATAATACTTTTGAGTGATGACGCTAGGTTGTACCTAAACGATCCAACATGTTATCTTTTTAGAAAAGGAGATATATTAATATTTCAGCTTCTGCATCGACCAATGCATATAGCTATATCTTATTACAAGCCAAACTAGAATATTTCACACCACGGGATAGCAAAAATGAAGTTTTGACACACAACCATGAATAATTTGAAACAAAATTAAGAGGAAATTATATTGCTGAAACGCCATCCAAATCTGGCGAAGACCTCCATTGCAGTTGTCTCAATCTGCATACAAGCTACCTTCATTGCCCACCGATCCTCCTCCTTCTCAAGTAGGGTCCAAAATCTGATCCAATGCATTTCCTTAAGATAACCTGCAAAAATGAAGGAGTTGGGCCCTTGTCAAAAACTATTTCATTACGACTAAGCCAAATCGCCCAGCATAACACTCTTGTCCCAACTAGAACTTGAGATTTGAGTCTCTTGTCTACCCCCACCAACCAGTCATTAAACATAAGATGGATACAAGAAACATAAACAATTCTCCATATAAATTTAGCCATAGGACAATCAAAGAGTAAATGTTGTATTGATTCATTTTTAACACAAAAACAACATTTCTTATCCCCTTGTCATTGTCGCCTAGCTAAATTGTCTTTTGTTAGGACCATACCCTTGATTAGAAACCACATGAAAACCTTTATCTTTAAGGGAATTTTTAATTTCCATACTACTTTGTTGATTGGAAATGCTTGTGAATTCAACAAAGCTTTATACATCGATCTTAATGAAAAGATTCCATTTTGATGGAGCCCCCACACAAAATGATCCTTTCGATTTGTTAATTGCACATCCTAAACTATGGCAACAACCTGATGTCGTTCCTGCAAATTAAACCCAAATAAGGACTGCCTAAATGCCACGTTGAATAGTCTTGATGTCATAACAGTGTGTACAGAGGCACTTTTTTTCCTAACAATATTATAGATTGATGGAAACAAAACTTTGAGAGGCTGAGGGTGAATCCATGCATCTTCCAGAACCTTACTTGGTGGCCATCCCCCAACAAAAATCTGCCCAACTGTAGAAATTCACCTTTGACCTTCATAAGGCCAGCCCAAAAATGTGAATCCCAGGCATATGATCTACCTGTGTGATGGTTCTATTTTTTAGATATTTCCTTCTAATCAACTGTTGCCAAACTCCATCTTTATTAATTAAATTAAAGAGTCATTTGCTAAGAAGACACTTGTTTTGAATATCCAGGTTTAAAACTCCCGGCCCTCCTTGATCTTTGGGAGTGCACACCACAGACCACTTAGTTAGCCTATATTTCTTTTTATGCTGATCTGTTTGCTAGAAAAACCATGACCTAAAGAAGTTTAATATTTTGAGAACACCGTGAGGGATCTCAAAGAATGATAGCATAAGCATAGGAAAACCACTGAGGACTGAGTTTAAAAGAACCAAGCGCACTCCTGCAGATAAAATTTTGCTTTGTTAGCAAGATAGCCTCTTCTTAAATCGCTCCTCCACATGTTTCCAATCCAAATTACTAAGCCTTTTATGATGCATCAGTATGCCTAAGTACCGAAAAGGCAGTGTCCCCGCATTGCAGCCAAAAATCTGCACATACTCACTAGCAAAACATTTCGCTCTTATGAAAGTTAATTTTGAGACCAGACAATTGTTCAAAAGGAGAAAGCAAAAGCTTAATGTTCTTTGCCTGTTCAATATTATCCTCCATAAGAATAATAGTATCATCCGCATATTATAAACTAGATAGTCCTTCATCAACAAGATGTGATACCAACCTTTCAACCTGACCCGCATCTTTTTCTCGACTAATTGAAACAGCTAGCATAACAACCACAATATTGAACAAAATTGGAGAAAGAGGATCTCCTTGACGAACCCCTCTTTTAGTTTGGAAATAATGCCCAATATTGTCATTTACCTTGATTTCCACACTCCCCTTAGTCATGACTTTATTGATCCACTCGCACCATATTGGAGAGAACCCTTTCATTCTAAGGACTTGTTGAATAAAAGGCCATTTAATCTTGTCGTATGCCTTTTCAAAATCTAATTTCAGAATGACCCCATTTTTTTCTTCTTATGAAGCTCATGAAGCGTTCCATGTAAAACCACCACTCCTTCCATGATATAACGTCTAGGGACAAAAGCGGACTGTGACGGTCCTATCAATTCTTCCGCCACCTTCAAAAGTCTATTATTTAGAACTTTTGTAAAAACCTTGAAGCTCACATTCAATAAACATATCAGCATGTATTGTTGTATTTTAATGGCTTCCACTTTCTTTCGTAGCAACGTTATAACCCCAAAATTAAGGCTGTGTAAAGGTAACCTTATCGCATGGAAGTCATGGAAAAGAGACATCAAGTCTGATTTTATCACTTTCCAAAACAATTAGATAGAACACCGCGGGAAATCCGTTGGGCCCGGAGGCTTTCCGGCCCGGAGGCTTTATTACGTTGCATTTGAAAGATTGCAGCCTTAAATTCCTCTTCCTCGAACTGTCCCGTCATTACTTCATTCTCCTCCACCGACACCCGTATTATTTTTGTTGAAAGGTACGGCATCTCTAACTAGAATTTTTCTAAATTTTTTCTAAAGGTACCGCATTTGCCTGCTAAAAAATACGACGTATGTTCGAGCAAACAATGTTCTCTGCTTCTACTTCTTGTTAGAACTCAAATTCTACATGTATGTTTCTTTTTTAAGTTTGCAACATAAATAGTGACACTGCATGGATAGTAGGTCAGCTTTTGCCGTGTGTTCGAAATACGGCCCACGGTAAAGCCCGCTTCGCCGTCGGGGCTTGTTGTCGTCGGAGCTTTGCCATGGGTGGTGAGCCGCACACGGCAAAGCCTTTGCCGAGGCACACGGCAAAGCCTCCGATTCCGGAAGTGATATGCGGTCTCATGTAGTGATACTAATTTACAGGAAAATGGAGAAATATTATTGGTTGTCTCATAGTCCTAAAATTTAGCTCATGAGGTGGTTGTTTCACGAAACAACAATTTCCTTCTCTCAGCTCGCTCTCTCTCCTCTACATCAGTAAAAATCTTACGTGACACTGTATGAGACGACCTATTAGACCGCTGACGTGTAGTAATGTACACGTCCTGAGGAGGGAACGGGCTGGGAGTTGAGAGGATTGGAGGCCGAGGATGGCTTAAGCTGCAGGGTAACGGAGGGCCAGGAAGCCCCGATGGTAGGGCGACATATGCGATTACGGAGAGACAGGCATGAGACCCACTCGTCAGCGCCGCAAGATGATGGCAGAGCGATGGTTCTGGCGGTCGCCGTTCCACAGGCTGTACTTATTAGTATTAGATTGGTCTCATGCAAATCCTAGGCCTGCAGGGGTATTCAGATACCACCCGAAGGCCTAATTACTGTTTGGATGAATTTCTAGTTAATCATATAACATTTGGTTAGTCGTGAACTTTAATCTGGTCCCAATTTCACCACTTACAGAGATTGTGAAATTAGTTTAAAGAAGAGGTGACCTTTTGTCTGCCCCACAACATCATCTTTGTAACCTGCATTGCTGAGATAAAAAAAATGTTAACCCGTAGTTTCCATATCCAAAGATGTTATCCGTAGGTAAGTTCCCATATATCATATATGAAGCCATATTAACTGATTATACATCGTTTTGTTGTGTTAATGGCCTCTACCCAAACACAATTTTGGGTAGGCTGCACTCTTGTTAGAGCATCTCCAAGAGATTAGCTAAAAAAACTGGTCAAATTTATTGATTTAGTTACTCTCTAAAATAGATTTGACTAACAAATAACAGAGTAATTCAACAGATTGTGTAAAGATGGGCTAGTGAGGTAGGCTAGCTAAAAATGACTAGCGAATGAGGTGGGATAGAGAGCCACTAAATTTGGAGAGTTGTTTAGAGAGTCTGTTGGAAACGTTTTTTCTTGAACAATAACTAAATTTAACTTTAGAAAACGATTTGGCTAGTCTCTTGGAGATGCTCTTATCCTCGACAATGATGGTGCAGCTGCTAATGCCATATGCTTGCCATGATGTGACTGTGCTTAATGGGCCACAAGTGCAACAACCTCAATGTTTTTTCCTCTATGGGCTGCCACATAGCTTTTGTTTCTTAAACCACGCGGAGAATATATGCTTCTATTATTTAGCAATAAAAAAATAATATATGTACATAAAGAATTTAAACAAAAAGAGGGTGAAGAAAACACGATCTTGTCATGATATAACAATTTAACTAGGAAAATTTATATAACAAACACACCAATCACATTATTTCTCTCACTAAGTGTAGAAGAACTAGATTTACATCTAGAGAAAAAATTCACATTCACGGTGAACCCTAGAGGCTAACAGATCGACTCAAAATTGGTGCTACATGATGGGATTATAATGTAAAGTTATTCTAGTAGAGAAAGTATGACCACTAATTTGAGCTAAATATACATCAAGATGGGGAACAATACCATAGAATTTCCCTCAAGCAAGTAAACCCGAATTAAGCTCTAAATCTAGGTGAGAAACTAGAAAAAGGTAGGAATGGCAAAAACTAACGTTAGACGGCCACCTTCTCCAATAAATTGAATCTCAAAAACCTCCACCCTTCTAATTGTTGTTTTCCCACCTCTCTATGAGCTCCTGTTGGACAAGAATAGCTAGAACAATGAGAGGAGGAAGAAACCTAGCTGTTACATACTTCACACATTTGTGTTGATGGGTGTCTTAGATGACGGCAAGCAAAAATACAGAGGCTTTTGTGCTAATGGTAGCCTAATTAAGACGTCCGCAAGCATGAATGCATCTGAGTTGGTGTGCTACAGTAAAATAGTACCGCTAATAAAAATGCTCCGTGTATTAATGGTACTTCAGTGGTGCAGAGTTTCCACCTCTAAACAACCTTCACTACCAGAGGTCTTCACATCCGCCCCTCTCATATGCCTCGGTGCACTCAAGATCCGGTGCTAATGCAATATTAGGGCCGGGTGTAAAATTGGGGTGCCCCCGAGTCACCTTTAGCACTGGTTGGATGACCCTTTAGCACCGGTCCTTTAGCACCGGGTGGTGTTACGACCCGGTGCTAAAGGCCTTTTAGCACCGGTTGGTAATACAACCTGGTGCTAAAGGGGGTGTCGCATGCTACTTCAAAAGAAGCACATCTTCTATTCTATCATATGTGCTGCGTAGGTGAGATGATTAGGTGGGTATGCGCGAGCCAAGAGGTCCTGAGTTTGAATCCCCGCAGCAACGCACATAATTTTTTACGAAGGTGCACCTCCCGGTGCTAAAGGATTGCACCTTTAGCACCAGAAGGTTAGCACCGGTTGGAAATCCGGTGCTAAAGCCCGTTCCCAACCGGTGCGGATGTGGCTTTCTCTGGTAGTGCTGAAACCACTAGTTTCTATTATGTTACTGTTTGATCCCATCCTTAAGGTTTTTTCTGCTTTTACTGGTGGTTTGAGATAGTTGATGAGTCCAAGTCTCTCTACGTATACATAATCTCATAGCCGAATTCATGGATGATTTTTCCTTATCTCTAAAGCCAATTGCATGGATGGCAGCAACCGTAGATTTTTTTTTTGTGTGGAAAGCAGAGAATAATTTTTCGTAGCGCATAACATTTCCTAATAATTTTCTATTCAGTGAATTTCATTGTAGGTCCATAAACTTTTCTTGAGATCTCATCTAGGTCCGCAAATTAAAAAAGCGGTCATCTAGGTTCGCAAACTTTTCCGAATAGCTCATCTAGGTCCGCAAACTAAATAAGCGGTCATCTAGGTCCATAAACTTTTAAAAGTGGCCATCTAGTTCCATGAACTTTTAAAGAACGGTTGTCAAGGTCAGGCTCGTCGCTACCGCCTTGGACATAGACGACAACTCTTTAAAAGTTCATGGACCTAGAAGACCACTTATTTAGTTCGTGGACCTAGATGAGTCCTCAGAAAAAGTTGATGGATCTAGATGACCGTTTTTTACTTTGCGGATCTAGATGAGACCTTAGAAAAAATTCATAGACCTACGGTGAAATTCACTCTTTCTATTCGTTACTCCCTCGGTCCTAGAAAAAGTGTGATTTGAATTTCAAGAAGTCAACCATATTCAACTTTAGCTAAGTTTATAAAAAGATTGAAAACTACTGGTGTCAGTATTTATGCCTCCAAATAGAGTAATGCAAGTGTGGTCCTGTGGATGTGGCGGATCTATAAGCTAGGTAATTTTGGTAACACAAGGTAACAAATAGATGTGGCTTTATGGGCCGGATACAGCTACCAAATGCTATTTGCTTTCATTGCTCTTTGAAGCCCAAGATGCTCTAGACTGGTTCCGTCAGATAGTGTCCTGCTCTCGCGAATCGGCTCATAGTCCAATGGTAAGACGGTCCAGTGAGACGTTAGCCACCAGGGTTCAAATTTTGGTGCTCGTATCTTTTTCTGGGATTTTTCCAGGATTTACCGGCGTTATGCGTTAAGTGGTAAGCGGCGTTTCCGTCGACAACGAGGCGCTAATGGTGACTTTGCGAATCTCCAGATCTGCCGGGTGCTCAGTCATTCGGAGGTGCTCATAGGGGTAGGGTTTACGTACGTGTATTCATAGGGGTGAGTATGCATGTGTGAGCGTATGTGTTGTACTGTGTAATTTTAAAAAAAAATTGTCCTGCTTTCCAGCTGGAGCTCATATATATGCACGTGAGGTCAAAATTTAAGCATTTCCTAAATATATATATGTGGCTTTGAAAGGGTAATTCTGCATTTATTTTCTATTCTTGCATGACTCACTGGATTTGAATTGTATAGATTTATTAAGTGATATCCATCTAAGCGCGTCCTTCCCAAATAGATATACATCACGAGATATAGATATATCCGCAAGAACGAAGACGGCAATAGTTGCTTTTACTGTTTTTTTCAAAAAATTACACAAACTAACAACTTTGGTATATCTTTACATATATCCCAAGGCACATCCTATTATCCTTTGTGACCGGCGCACGTCGCGAGCATTTCAGCTCCCCTTGTTTCATATACCCACTGAGTTCCTTCTCCGTCAGATTCTTGTTTCTATATACACACATACAAATCTCACGAAACCAAAATCTCCCATCAGTATATCAGATTCTCAGCACACACAGACGCGATTCTGCCAAGAATGGAGCGACAGGGAGGCGGCGGCAGCGATGGTGAGATCGAGATCATCAGCCTAGCCTCTGACGGCGGTGGTGAAATCGTCGTCGTCCCCCAGCGGCGCCCCGGTGGGGCTGACCACCGGCGCGTGTCGGCACACACGGAGACGAGGCTGCGCGCCGCCGAGGTGGCCCTGCGGTTCGCGGCGTGCGGCCTCGCGCTACTGGCGGCCGTGCTAATCCGTGTGGCCAAGGAGACCCATGACTTCCTGGGTTTGTTCGTGAAGGTTGCGCGGTACACGGATCTGCCGACGCTCGTGTAAGTGCACCATCTCAGTATGTAGCTAGTGATCCCAGTCCAAACCTTCTCCAGACGTACTCATGTCGAACATGTCCCTTTATTTTCAATGGAATGGAGAAGAAAAAAAATCCAGACGTGTGAGTTTTGTGTTGGCATGTAGGATCCTGATGATCACGAACGGGATGGCTGCGTCCTACAACTTTCTCCAGGGAGGGAGATGCCTGGTGAGCACGGTCAGATGCAGGGCGCTCGTCAGCAGGCCAGTGGCCTGCGCTGTCTTCTTCTGCGATCAGGCACGACAGCGAGGCAGCGACCCTTGTTTGACTGTTCTTTTTTTTTCCTCACACGTCCAGAATGATTTTTCATCTCCAGCTAATGATGCAGGTGATGGCCTACCTCGCGGTCTCGGCACTGGCAGCCGCGCTGGTGTCAGCGATGATAGGCAAGCTCGGCCAGGCGCAGTTCGGGTGGATGAAGACGGCCGACCTTTACAAGAAGTTTAGCATGCAGGCCGGCGGCGCCATCATATGCGCCCTCGTTGCCGCCGTGGCCATGGTGGCTGTCTCGGCACTGTCGGCGTTCAACCTGTTCCGTCTGTACGGCGCCGGCAAACGCAGGAACATTTAGTACCTTCTGCTAGTAATTTGTAGGCAGAGACGACGTGGAGATCCATAAGAAGTGCCGTGTTTGTGTCCCATGGGAAAACGTACAAGATCATAATTTCGAAGTTGTGGGAGAAAAATGAATGAATGAGCAAATTATTGCACTAGAAGAATACGGGGATTGTTTTCACTTGGCGGGTATACATAGAGATTGGCTATTGCACTATACCAGGCAAGCAGCTCATTACCTCCCTCCCTTCTCGAAGAAGCACCAGATAAAACAAGTAGGAAAAACACCGAGCTTTCACTACAGAAAAACAACCCATATTTACCGAGTGCCACAATCTTTACCGAGTGCTTTTTTCCGGACACTTGACAATCAACCTCTTTGCCGAGTGCAAAAAAAACATTCGGCAAACAAAATACACTCGGCAAAGAGCATGTTTGCCGAGTGCCAAAAAAGCACTCGGCAAACAAAATACACTCGGCAAAGAGCATGTTTGCCGAGTGCCAAAAAAAGCACTCGGCAAAGAGCTTATTTACCGAGTGCCAAAAAAATACACTCGACAAAAAAACTCTTTGCCAAGTGTATTATATTTGACACTCGGCAAAGAATTATTTTTTTCCTTTTTAGCCTCAAAACTTTTTCTACTATCCACATACAACATGTGTCCATGTTAAAATTTGGTACATTCTTGTATTTATTTACTATAACTAATTAATTATATTTCAAGTAATTTTTTAAATTAAGTCAAATTTGAATAGTAAGTGAGTCAAATAATAAAATATAATGAGTAGAAAAATTATATTAATGTCATTTGCCGAGTACAAAGAAAAAATGCTCGGCAAATAGCTTGAACACTCGTCAAACAAGCTCTTTGCCGAGTGTATTTTTTTGACACTCGGTAAAGAGTAAATTCCCTGTATGCCATTGGAAAATACAACAGTGCAGCTCGACCTTCTTATGCAAACGACGTTTAGAACTTGACTGACGGAATGGCAGGTAGGGAATGAAAAAAATTAAAATAGTGGCATTGAAGGGATGAGTGTATTTTGGATGGCACGTAAGGGATGAGTTGTATTTTTCAATGGCATACAAGGAATTTACTCCTCGGTAAAGATATGAGTTTACCGAGTATTTTCTTTGACACTTGGCAAAGATTTATTTTTTTCTCTTTTGACCTCAAAACGTTTCCTACTCTCCACGTGCAATATGTGTTGCTCTATGTTAAAATTTGATACATTTTTGTATTTGTTTGCAATAATTAATTTAATTAATTAATTATATTTCAAGCAATTTTTTGAATAAAGTCAAATTTGAACCGTAAGTGATTCAAATAATAGAATAAAATGAGTAAAAAAATTATATTCATGTTATTTAGCCCAGTTTGAGTCCATACCCATGAAATAAAAAGAAATTTCAAACTATCTTATTTCAAGAAATATGATCACTAACATGTGTGTGGATGATTTTTAAATTTCAAAAAATGCAAATTAAGTCTTAAAATCATGAGATTTGTCTGGATGTGATGGTATCACACATAGAGGCTGTGATAAAATATCGATATAATGTCGCACATTTTGTCATAGTGATATTTATAAAATCGAAACAACTCACAATAAGTGTTGTTGTACGTGAGAGAGTTAGTGAATGTATTTTTTGAATACAAATTTTTATATTGTCTCATATGAAAAAAAACTTTATACGAAAGTCGTACACCTCGATGAAATAAAAAACTTTGTAGTTGACAACTTTTGTATTTAAGATTGTTTAATAACTCAAAATGTTATTATAAGTTATCTAATTTGAATTTTTCAAATGATCTCTAATGTTAATAAGTTACATATCAAAGTTGTACATATCCATGAAATATAAAACTTTGTAGTTGACAACATTTTAATTTGAGATTGTTTAGTACTTTAAATTATCCTTATAATGTATCTAATTTGATATCTTGAATTTTTAAAATTTTGAAATGACCTTGGATGTAAATATGTTCTATATCAAAGTTGTTGGTCTCAAAGAGACGTAAAAGTTTGTAGTTTACAACATTTTCATTTGAAGTTGTTTAGCCATTCAAAATTTCGATACAAGCGCAAAAGAAAAACACAACTCGCCACGTCAGCGATCCACACCTCGAAAATGGAGGTCTCTTATTGGTTCAAAGGTGAGGATGCGGATCCCTTCCCTCTCTCTCATCAACTAAAATCTTTCTTTTCCCTATCTCTTCTCTATCCCTCTCTTTTCTTCTCTCTCCCTCACAGCTCCCCCTAGGCGGCCGGCGCGGCCACACGGCGAGGACCGGCGGGCACGGCGGGCGGTCGGTTGGCAGGCTGCGTGGCTGGGCTGCCAAGGGGGCAGGCCGGGCGGGCAGCCAAGGGGGCAGAGCGGCGGGTGCGGGCGGCGGCGCAGCTCCGGTGTTTTTTTTTCAAATAATCTTTGCCGAGTGTTGCGGGTGGTACTCGGCAACAACAAAACTTTGCCGAGTGTCCGCTCTCGGCAAAGAGCTGTTTGCCGGCTCCCAGTTTACCGTTTGCTATTCACCAAGTGCTACACCTGGCACTCGGCAAAGGTGCTGATTCCAGTAGTGTTTTCTTATTCAAATTTGTAATTTTCCACAATTAATTTCAGAGTCACACACAATAATAGAGGTACAAAGGGATAAATGGAAAATATCTTTACTTCAAAGCTAGATGTTTACGCTTAATGTTGTCACGGTTTCCTAACCAGCGGTGGCATTTAGCACTTGAGCTTTGATTTATATGATGTGGTGTTAGTCCCGACCAAGCCCGGGAGCAATAAGGAACGGGAATGAGACTGATTTTATGCAAATGAGAGGCTACTGAGCTCATTTTATAGCCTGTGGTAAGCAACGATCTCTCTATATAAAAATTCAGTCAGAGAGAAGGCGGCCTGTGAGACGTGTTAAAATTAAAGGATCACTAGCCACGGATCTAGATAGGGTAAACATGAATCTTGACAGTAAGGCCCTGTTTGACAGAGCTCCCAGAGCTGATTCTCTAGTGAATCCAGGAGGAGCTCAGCCAAACAGTTTTCCAGAGATAAGCTATTCTCTGTTGATTCTGTGAAGTGATTCTCTAAAATGAACTAGGAGGGTGGGAGCTAAAAAAAGTAGTTTATCCTGGTTCTACGAAGTGATTCTTCATCCTGATTTTGAGAGTTTATGATCGAGAATCAAATAGAATCACTTTCAGCCACATAATCACTTCTCTCATAGAATCAGGTCCCACAGAGAATCAGAATCAGGTGAAGCTCTACCAAACAGGCCCTAAAACATGAACAACAATGAGTACACGAGCAGATCTAAAACATGAACAAGAGTATAGGTTTAGATCTCGACTAGTGGAGTTAGATGAAGAAGATCCGGTCCCGTCCATCATCAGCCTCGCAAACTTGGTGGCGATGGTGGCGACTATAGTCGTGCTAGTGGTGTCGATGGTTGTCGAGGCAGTGGTGCCGACGGTAATCGTGGCGGCGTCGGGCATCGGTGGTGTGGCCGTGGCGTCCTTCCCGTCACTGGCTGCACCACCCTTAGGATCGGCTAGGGTTTTGTGGGTGGGGCTAGTGGCGGCGAAGAACATCGTACTATGTTTATTATGGTGCAGTGTGACATTGGCGCACCAGCCATATTGGGTTGGGCACCCCCGATCAGGGCGCGGTCAAGGGGCCCATTGGGCCGTTGGGCCAATAGGGTGGAGATCGACTCTAACATTCTCCCCCTTGATCTCGACTATTACCTTCAACCTTTTTCTATTTTATCACAGATTAACACGTAGAGCATGTTTCATCATCACCACAATTTTCGATGGATTTAACAGCCACTACACACATCTCTTTTCAGAATTAGATACATTATACTTTAACTTTTGGGCCAAATAGTCCATAATCATAAGGTTTCCCTTCAACCCATGCCTGCTACATTTTCCTTGAACAAGTTGGGTGGTAGGCCTTTCGTTAGCGGATCCGCGAGCATCTTCTTTGTTCTTATATGTTCGAGACTGATTGCGTGATCCTGGACTTTATCCTTCACAACATAGTTCATTGTGTCAATGTGTTTGGCAACACCACTTGACTGATTGTTGTGAGCATACATTACTACAGGTTCATTATCGTAGTATAACTTTAGTGGTTTTTCAATACTGTCACCACTTTTAAACTGGGTATGAACTTCTTCAGCTAGTTCATCTTCCTCGTGGCCTCATAACATGCTATAAATTTGGCATACATTGTAGACCCTGCATTGATAGTCTATTTAGAGCTTTTCCATGAAATGGGTCCCCCTGCAAGAGTGAACACGTATCCCGATGTTGTCTTCATATTATCTTTGGCAAATCAGAATCTGAATACCCTACTACCTGGAGTGATTTAGATATGTTGTATATCAACATGAGGCCTTTCGTTCCTTGCAAATATCGCAAGACTTTCTTTATCAATTTCAAGTGCTCTAGGTCCGGATTGCTTTAAAATCTACCAAGTAACCCGGTGACAAAAGCTAAGTTAGGGTGAGTGCATACTTGCGCATACTGTAGGCTTTGTTTTCATTCATCGAGCTCGTATTTACTTTTGCGGCATTGCCATTCCCCATATTTTTCGCCCTTTACTATAGGAGCAGGTGTACCACTGCATTTGTACATATTGAATTTCTTCAACACCTGTTCTATGTACACCTTTTTAGACAATCCCAATGCATACTTTTTTCTATCTTGGTGAATCTCTATGCCCAAGACATATGATGCTTCACCAAGATCTTTCATATCAAAATTTGAGGACAAAAACTTCTTTGTTTCCTGTAGTAGACTGACATCACTACTAGCCAGAAGAATGTCATCCACATACAAGATTAGGAAAATAAAGTTCCCATTCTTAAACTTTGTAGAAATGCGGTTGTCCTTAACATTATCTTGAAACCCAAATTTCTTTATACTTCCATACTTCAAGTACCACTATCTCGAAGCTTGCTTTAACCCATAAATGGATCTCTTTAAACGGAATCCCATATTGTCTTTTCCTTCTACGAAAAAACCTTTCGGTTGTGCCATATAGACTCTTTCTTCTAAATCACCATTTAGAAATGTCATTTTTACATCCATCTGATGTAATTCCATATCATAATGTGCCACTAGTGACATGCTTATTCTGGAAGAATCTTTACAATAGACCGAAGAAAACATCTGATTGTAGTCAATCCCTTCTCTTTGTGTGAAGCCTTTTGCAACAAGTCACGTTTTAAACTTTTATATATTCCCTCTGGAGTCATATTTGGTTTTGTAGACCTATTTACAACCTACTATTTTGGCTCATTTAGGAATTTCCTCTAAATCCCAAACATCGTTGAGTTTCATGGATTTCATTTCAGTTTCCATGGATTCTAACCATTCATATGAGCGAGCGCTTCTCATGGCCTCTTCATATGAGGTGGGAGCATCCTCCATATGAGACTCTTCTGTATTATACACCTGATAGTCATCAGGGATAGCTTTTCTTCTTACTCTTTTAGATCATCTAGGGGCCTCTACATTTGGCACGTTCTCTATCTGAGGCTCTTGTGGAACCTCCTGATTTGGCATATTTTTTGTTTGAGACTGTTGTAGCTCCTCCTCATGTGTGGCAGTGGATTATGTTGGATCCTGAAGGATAGGTTCCTCATTTTCATTTATTATCACCACAAGAGGGGTAATAACAGGTGCTGGAACCGCAATGTCAAGCATTGCAAGCACAACATCAGTAGGTAGAGAGAAGAAAGGCTCCTGAATCATCGAAGTGGGCATACACACCCGCTTCTCCTCAAGATCAATCACTCGAGCTACCGTGCTCCCCCTGATCATTTCATCTTCCAAGAAGACAACATGTCTTGTTTCTACAAACTTTGTATAATTGTTTGGACAGTAGAAACGATAACCTAAGGCGGTTTTGGGCATAGCTCATATGGTGTTTTGGACACCGATTTGCTTGGTACTCTGTTGAAATATGAATGGCGGTTTTTAACGCCTCCACCCATAAACCCAATGGTAGGGTGGAGTAGCTCATAATGCTACGCACCATATCCATCAAGGTACGGTTGCACCTTTCAGCTACCCCATTCTGTTGAGGCTCACCCGGTGTAGAATACTAGGCAACTTTGCCATTTTCCACTAAGAACCTTGCAAAAGGTCCAGGAACTTGTCCATAAGGCGTGTGCCGACCATAGTACTCCCCCACAGTTGGATCTTACTATTTTAATCTTTAAATCATGCTGATTTTCAACTTTAGTTTTGAATATCTTAAATTTATCCAATGCTTCCAATTTTTCTTTATTTGGACAAATATAACCATATCGGGAGTAATCATCTGTGAATATTATGAACGAGTCATAACCATCCACACTCTTCACAAGAAATGGACCACAAATATCTGTATGAATGATCTCTAAAATTCATGCTCTTCGCTTTGCATCATTTTTTATATGCTTTACATATTTTCCTTTTATGCATTCTATGCGTTGTTCTAAGTGTGAGAACTCTAATGGAGGAAGAATCTCATTCTTTACTAGTCTTTTTATTTTCCCCCTCGAAATGCGGCGAGGCCACAATTTTGAGAAAAACATTAGGAGTTCTCTTTCTTTTCTTATTTTGTTTTGGCAACGAGGACACAACATTCACATCACGCGTAGCATCAATCACATCATTGCATACAACATTCACATTATCGTGCATAGACAACATATAAAGTTTGTCTTGTTGGAAGGTAAGACCCACACACTTATCATTATGAATAATGAAACACTGTTCTTTATCAAAATAACAATCATAACCATTGTCTGCCAAACATGACGCGTTAATCAAATTTCTATGTAAAGAAGGAACATAAAAGATTCCTCAAAGTAGAAGAATGAAGCTATCATCAAGCTTGAGGCAAAGATCCTGGTGGCTTCAACTTTGGCTTCAACTCCATTGGCAACTCTAATGGAGCTTTCGCTTCTTTGCGTAGTCCTCATCGAAAGGAATACCTGTAAAGAATTGGAGACATGAATAGTCGCTCCAGAATCAATCCACATTGTGGATATCAAATAATCAATATACAGATATTCATTTACAAATGTAATAATATTCTCACCTTTCTTTGCCATGAGCATCTTGAGGAAGTCAGGACAATCTTTCTTGTAATGTCCTACCTTCTTACAATAGACACACTGATCCTTCTCCACTGTAAACTGCTTCATCTTAGGCTCATGTTGAACCTGAGGCTTTTTTCCTTTTGAGGAGGATGGTTTGAAGCTCTTCCTCTTGTTGACACCAACATAGTTGATAGAGCCACCATTGGAGACATTTATTCTTTCCTCCTCTTGTACACGGTTAGCAATAAGCTTCTCAAAGGTCTAGTTTTCTGGGTTCACATTGTAATTGACAACGAAGTTCTCAAACTCCTTTTGCAAATAGGCCATAATCAAGTTGTCACACCCGGATTTTCACAAAAACCCGAATGCGGCCATATGTGTGCCCAGGAAGTCAAAGTACGCATATAGCGAACAAATATGATAAACAGAGAACATATGCTTGAATAAATTCTTCATTAAAGAAAGTTTTACATTAGAGTGCTTCATAAATAAACTAACCAAAAATAGCGGAAGACTAATAAACTCTCAACTAATGGAGCCGCAAATCGACAGGGACTCTGACTGGGAGACCACACCTCAGTAGTACGGTAAATCTTCCGGAAACTCGGCAGCAGACTCATGCACAACCCAATCCGTTTACCCGTCCGGGATTTTGTTGAATAAAATGACAAGTGTAAGTAAACAATTACTTAGCAAGTATAGCACGGGTATGAAGGCTCAAAATAAGGCTAGACACAGCTTAACTGCATCAGGATTTTTAGTTCGTTCATTTTAACATTATCCAAATGACTACAGGTGGATGAAACCCAGTTGCAACCCAATTAATAAAGTATAAGTGACATTAAACATAAATAACATCATATTCTAATATAAAAGGATCCAGGCCGCTCGTGACCCTGAGCAAGGCTATCATGATATATTTTACACTCTGCAGAGGTTTCGCCCTTTACCCACCAGTCGCGTAAAAGTTCAAAGGAACTTTGCACCCAACCACGCACATCAACACTTCCGAGGTGTGATTGCATAGGGACGCTACGAGGTTTTTCACAAGACACCCTAACAAGACAGTAGCTGCTAAGGTACAATAAGGTGGTGAGACTCTAGGCACCGAGACTGACTTACGCTTACGGAGTCACACCATAAGGGGGTCAACGGCATCCAGAGCGCGGGCATTGCACCCAACAATGCACAACGTGTGGAGTTCCCCAAAGCAGGGACTCCCAACACGGGACTGGGTCTAACGAGACCTAGCCGACGGGGCTACCGTCCTCGGTGGAATCAAGAAAGACCCCGTGCCTTACTTCCCATAACGCCGTCGGCCCCACCGGTAACCACGGGCAAGCTAGAGACGTACAAGTTATTTGACCAAGACCAGAGCCATAATAGTTCTAGCGGTGGCGACAGGCTCCTGGGTGCCGCTTTAAGAACCGGACCTTAGGGAGAGACATTGGAGCAAAGCACACAGCACATGCTCTAGTTCCCCAAACCATGTTGCTAAAAAGCAAGTTTTATCATTAACATTGAAGTGAACCATTATGTCAGAATTAACAATTAAATAATAGTGGCAGTAGCTGCGCATAGCAAAGATTCTACCCATATGCAATAATCCCAAGGTAACAAGGACAAGGTAATCAAAGGCTAGGTATAACCTTAATGGTACATCAAATTAGACACATGCAGGTATGAAATAATTTAATACATAGTGGGTAGGTAGAAATGATTGTCCATGCTATAACTTGCCTTCCTCAAAAGGCTGCTGCTGCTGCGAGTCCTGCTCCGAAAAGTCCTCCACGTACTCAAAGTCCAAAGCGAACGGCTCACCGACTGGACATGAATCACAACGCAAACATGCACACAAACCAATACATGCAAACAAATAATAATCTATTTGAACAGTACACTAAACAATAGAAAAAGTACAAATAAAGGTTCTAGAAATATTCTACGCTTTACTTCGAACACATGAGCGTGAAAATCACACTAATCGGAGCTAAAATGGAAAAGATATGACAAATCTAAGTTCTAGGGACCTACTGTCAAGTTTTAAAAGTTCCAGTGGCTTATTTGAAGAAAATCGAGGACCTATACGTAATTACGCATTAAAACCCGAGGGCTAGCGCGTAAAAACAACTTAAAGGATGGCGGGTTCTATGTTTTTAAAGCTCAGGAGGTTAAGCATAAAAATCAGGACCTGTTTGTAATTATTTTCTAAAGGCCGTGGACTGCGGGTTAATTTCAAAACTTGGAGGGGCTCTTTTAAAAAACTACAGGCACTAACCGGTACCCTGTGCTTTGTCTCGGGGGCTCGGGCGGATCTAGGCCGTCCGATCTAGATCCGATGGGCCGAGGGGCGGGGCGGCTGCGCGCGGGATAGAGGGCCTAGGTGGGGGGTGAGTGCGAATTGGGCCGAGGGAAATGGAGAGGGGCTTGGGCTGGACTGGGGAGGAATAGAGGGAGGGGACGTGAGCCGAGGGATAAAGATGGAGGTGCAAAAGTGGACTCGGCTGAAATAATCTTTTCTAGGGATTCAAACAAAGTGATTCAAATTTGAATTTAAATAAATTTAAATTCTCGTTTGAATCACAGGCAATACAAAAATAAATACAGCAGCATGAATGCAACAAAAATATTTCTACAACTTATATTTGATTTTAATATTCATAAATAATTCTTTTAACCTATATTAATTATGAACAACTTAAATTAAAAGCCAATAAATTACTAAAAAATTTAAATAGGCTAGTTTTGAGTGTTACACAAGTGAACCAAGAATTCATCTTTTAGTGCCCGAACAAAAGGCTTCAACTTCGAGTTCTTGTTGCTCAGTCTAAGTGTGTACTCTCTAATGCCACCTCTAGTGTACCTCTCTGTCACAAGCTACTTTATTAGCTCTGTAGCATAAGTCTTCGAAGAACCAGTGAACTAGCTCTATATATTGTCAAGGTACTCGGCGACACTGTCACACTCTGGGATCGAGCCCATAATAGATGGCTTGATCATATTCTTTACCACAGCCAAACAATTCTTGTTGGTTGAGGCCCACTTTGCAAGTTCCAGAGTGAACAACATTCTGAGGTCACCATTTTCCTTCTCTATCTTTTCAAACTTAGGTTTTGTCGACGATTTATGTCGAGCACGTCTGCCTGGGGGTACCCCAGAGAGTAGATTTGTGGGTCTCGACGAGTTCTAGGAACGACAGTACACGAACAACACAAAGATTTAGACAGGTTCGGGCCACGAGTAGCATAATACCCTACGTCGTGTGTGCTTGATTGTATTATACGTGTGGTTGAGTCGTATGTTCTTGCCTGTAGGCCTCTGCCTTTAGGCCTACCGAGCTAGGGACCCCTGCCCTCCTCTATATCCCATGGGGCAAGGTTACATGGAGGGTATCCTAGTCGGTTACAATATGTGAGTCCTAATTGGATTACATGAGTAGTTCTACTATGACTCAGTCTTCTATCTTGAGGGTACCCAGGGATGTATATCCGACAAGCCCCCGAGCATCTTGCACCTTTGCTTCAAGTCTTGAATCTGCTTTAACATCTTCGAGTAGTTGGAGCTAAGTCCAAGATGCTCAAGCCTTATCTGTAGAGTAGTTTACATTGGAGTGCATCTTTAGATGCACCTAATGGGTGTAGCCCCCGAGCCTCCGACTACTTTTTAAGTAATTGTAGGTTCAAAAGCAGTCTTCTATCTTCATCTTGATTAGTTCAATGGCGTGCACCGAGTAGGTGCAACCATGAGTATAGCCCCTGAGCTTTGAGTAGTTTTGTTAAAACTAGTCGAAGATCTTGAATGGATCAACAATAGACACAAAAAATGTGTACCCTTTGAGTGTAGCCCCCGAGCCTTGAAGCGAATGGTTTGCATTCGGTCAAACGGTCAAGAACATAGTCTTCGAGTTGTTGTAATATGCAAGCACCGATTAGTTTAAAGTACTGGGCTGGCATTGTAAGGCCGCGCCGTTTGAGTACCGACTAGCTCTAGTACTTGTCTTCATGTTTTGGCTTGTACTGTGCAGCCCCCGAGCTTCAAGCGACTAGTTGAAGTACTCAGCATGTGAGCATCGACTAGTATAAGTACTCGAGCGGCTTCGTGGTGTCATGAAGAGGCGAGTTGGTGCCAACGCTCACTAGTGTGAGTACTCAGCTATGAACCCTGCAATTTAAATACATAGGATGAGTAGTATCCGATCAAGAAAAAGGAAATAATAGCATTTGTAATGCATGTTTTAAACTTGTTGCTCGTTGCTCTTGTTAGACTCTCAACCACTCGAGTAGTAGCCCCGTTACATTTAAACACTTGGTCCCGCTTAACCAGTCCTTTTAAGGTGCATAGGTGTTGCGAATTACCGAAGTTTCACGGATTAAGGTGCATGCTACCGAGCGGCATTGGTCATTAAGAGTGCAGAGAAATAATATAAGTAGTCGGTTAGGACTTTTCTCCTATAGGAGAGGTCGTGCGAGGGATTGTAACCCATCGGCGAGAGGTTATGCAAGGGTGTAGCCCTCAAGAATTATTGTTGTTGAGGGATGTACTCTGTTAGAGTACTCGACTCATGGCCAAGCATGTTTTTAAACAAGCTGATTAAATTATTATAAAGAAAATAATTATTAAATAAGACTTAGCTTGATTTACGGACGATCATCGATGAAACCGTGGCGGTTGGCGATGGAGCCGCGGCGGTTGTCGTTGAAGTCGACTAGTCGAGATCGGTCTCGACTAGTTGTTGAAGGCACGACAACCGATCTCGACTAGTTTTTAACTAGTCGAGACGAGTAGTAGAGGTAATTGACGGCTTGTTGGCGTTGTCGAGCGTCGGTGTAGTTGTACTCGAGTAGTTGAAGTAGTCGACGATGAGTTGGCGTTGCCGAGTGTCGACGAATTATGTCGAGCACGTCTATCTAGGGGTATCCCAGGGAGTAGATTAGTGGGTCTCGCCGAGTTCTAGGAATTACAGTGCACGAACAACACAAAGATTTAGACGTGGTTCGGGCCGCGAGTAGCGTAATACCCTACGTCCTGTGTGTTTGATTGTATTGTATGTGAGTTGAGTTGTTTTGAGGGGGTCCCTGCTCCTCCTTATATACTCGGGGAGAAGAGTTACAAATTGATTACAAAGACTAATCGTATCCGACCTGGAAGGCTACATTAAGGTAATCTATCACGAATACGAGTAGTTCCACTACATGACTACATCGTCCTATACCCTATCCGACTAGTCCAAAGCAGTCGGGTCATAACTCTCCATATTGAGTAGTTTAATTCCTTAGATGAGTGGCCCTAGGGATCCTAGCCCCACACCCCGAGCATCTTGCGTCTTTGCTTCAACTCTTGAATCTTTTCAATATCTTCGAGTAGTTAGAGCTAAGCCCAAGACGCTCAAATCTCTTCTGATGAGTAGTTTCACTAAAGTACATCTTTTGATGTATCCAATAAAAGTAGCCCCCGAGCCTCCGAATGCTCGTCTAAGCAGTCAAAGGTTCAAGAAACTAATCTTGAATTTCACCTGAGCAGTCTAACGGTGCGCACCGAGTAGATGTAACCACCGAGCTTCGAGTAGTTTTGTTAAAACTAGTCAGAGGTCTTGGATAACGTGATAATATCGAGCTTTCGAGTAGTTTTGTTATAACTATTCAGAGATCTTGGATAAAGCATAATAGTTTTAAGAGAAATTATATCCTTCAAATGCAGCTCCCGAATTCACGAGTACTTTTAAGTAGTCGTTGGATCGAGTATTGCTCCCCTTATTCACTCCGAGCCATGAATCCCAATACATACTTGATAATTATTGTCATAAGAATTAGCATGCTTTCTCGAGCATCCATGCAAGTATAACAACTTTCGAGTTGCCTTCAAATGTAAGAATTGATCAAACGTAATTCCGTATTTACGAGTGGTTTTGTTAAAACCAGTCAAAGATCTTTTTCTACTATTTTTCGCCTTAAATCTCGGAAGGAAATCAAATCCTAGATTATCCGTTAGCAGCCCCCGAGCTTTAAATCAAAACAATATCTTTGATTTGAAGATCTAATTAACCACCAGGATTCTGTTGTAATGTCATCCGAAATTTACGCCGAAAAAAACTAACCGAGCAATCCCCTGTAACGGAATGCGATACGTTGTTGATATTGTTCAAAATAGTAACCCTAACCGAAAGTTATAAATCTGGACTGAAACCTTCCATTGCTTCCTTAACCTCTAGCCCAGAGTTATAGCCTTGGCCTCCTCGTCAAACATTCCTTGTCACTCTGAACTTTTTGTGCTCGCTTCTCTAGTGAATGCGTGAGAAGAGCAAAGTCTTAACTCGATCTACAACCATGAGCTCGAAGAAAGCAGAAGCCTCTTCTGCTAAGCCTGTGGAGAAGATGACATTAAGGAAGAGGGTTCCCTTGGTAGATCCAAACACGAAGCCAGATTGCAAGACTCATCCTTCCCCTGCTGATGCTTGGAAGTATTGCACCGCGAAGGAAGGAGACCTGCATGGCTTGGTAGAGCAAGGTTTGCTCTTATCCCAGGAGACTCTAGAGTGGAGGGCTTGCTTCAACGCACAATTTCCCGTTTGTGTTGTTTTGTGAGCGCGGAGTAGGTCTTCCGATCTCCTCCTTTTTCCGCGAGCTCCTTGATTTTTACAAACTCCAACTCCATCATCTGAATCCTAATGGGATTTTGAATATAGCTGTATTTGTGCATGTTTGCAAAGCATTCCTTGGCATCAATCCAAATCTTGCTTTATTCCGTACTTTGTATCATGTAAAGCCCAATCCAAATTTCTAGACGATGGAAGTGGTTGGCGGGAATTCAGTTCCGCCAAAGGATGAAAGAGCAATGGTTCTCCATGTTTCTGAAGGAATCATGTGGAGACTGGAAGTCCGAGTGGTTCATAATCGGTGAGTAGTCAAAAAATGAGTACTCTTCCTATAGTATTTACTGTCAGTGCACATTGTTATACACTAATCTTGTTCCTGTGTCATTTTAATACAGCAGGGAACCATGGAAAAAGTTGTCCTGTCAAAGATGGATGGTATACCAGGGATCTATCCAATTGGAACACTAAGCCAACCACTGAAGAAGCCAAGGATGTGCCTGCCTTGCTAAAGCGAGTTTAGACGTTGAAGAACAAGAGCTTAACTGGAGTCGGAATAGCCTTTAGTTTTCTCAAGAGAAGAATTCAACCACTCCAAGAGCGTGTCAATCTTGGATACAAGTATGAGGGAAATACGGATCCTTCTCGCATGGTGCTAGAAGAACTCGCAGATGAAACCGTGCTAATGCACTTATCGTGCATGTTCAGCAATGTGAACAATAAGAAGCCATACATTGCAAAAGAATTCTGTAAAGGCCAATCTCCCAGTTCTGTAAGTACTCGAAACCTTTGAATTGTAGTCATTATTAACATGCTTCTCAATGATGATTCCTCTCATGTAGTCGGCCACTGATTCAGACGGGCCAGTTGGTGGCCTTTCTCCGCAAGATTGGGAGAAATTTGGAAAGAGTTCTTCAGAAAAGTCGGAGCCGTCGAATGAGAAAACAGAGGCAATCGCCGACGACATAGAAGAACTTGAAGTGATATCCAAGGAGAAGGCAGCTGACTCAGATGGCCAGCAAGTTAATCTTCAAGGTAAGAGAAGTCTTCATGATTTAATTCGAGTACCTTGTATGTTCCTCCGTCTAATTTGGATGTACTGTTTTTTGAAAAACAGAGGATATAGACATAGTACCGAAAGATCCCACAGGGGTGAAACGAAAAAGAACCACTCGGTCTCGGTCAGATGTCCCTGCGGGATCATACGTGCCTGGAGCGATATAATTTTATCTAATGAGATAAAGGATGTCATGAATTTGAGAATAAGAGTTGTTTTACAACGTCTCTAATAGTGCCATGGCAAGTGGTACCACAGGGAGTACAACTAGCTCCAAAGTGGGCGTGCTAAAGTTGAAGAAGTTCAACTTTAAGCCAAAAACCACCGCGCCAACAAAGTAAGTTTGTTAAATCAAGATATCCTTTCAATTGAGCCATAATTCAGCTATTGAATCTCGCGTTTTTTATGAAGGATTCCATCTGGTGCACTTGCGCCATAGGAACAATCGAATAAAGCTGAAGAGACAGAGCGTAATGAAGAAGAAATCCTCCCTGTCGCTGTCGAAGAAAGCGGCCGAGTTGCGGGTTTGAACCAGTCTTCGGAGAAAGAGCAATCTGATGTTCATTTGGCTTCAGAGTCAAACCCCGTAGAAGCTGTAAACCAGGGAGACGCCGAAAGGCTGCCGTCAATTATGGAGGTACATCGTATAGCCTTTGCTCTATATATTCACCGGAATTTAAATGCTTGTAAAACCGTGAAGGTTGGTTTGGAGGCTGGAGATGTCGCCAACATTATTATCAAACAGAGTACTCCACCGCCACAAGAAAGGACTATAGACAATGAAGCTGCGCAGCTGAAGCAACACCTGGCAGCCGCTCTGGTAAGAGGAAAACTTAATAGAAAATAGTTAATACATTGGTTACTAACTATCGCCCAAACAGGCTTTGGTAGATTAAATGGAGAAGAACAGAGATGCCAGTCTGGAATCTCGAATAAAAGAACTCGAAGAAGATCTTGCGGCTGCCTATGAGGCGCGCGAAAAAGCTCGAGTTGATAATCAAGAATTGGTCTCTCGATCACACAAACAACTCGAGGGAATGGGAGATGAAAAATCTCGAATGGATACTCGCAATCGGGCTTTGATCCGAGACAACAATAGTAAGTAGAGCAAATCCTATATATTTAATTATTAACTTAGTCATATGAAGTGTAATCATAGACTTGTCTCACCTTTGCAGGATTGAAAAAAGAATTGGTTGAAGAACAGAGCACCAGCACTTCATGGTATAACTTGGCTCAATCTAAAACCTAAGATTGCGCCCGCTTGGAAAAAGAGGTTGAAGACCTGAAAGGAAAATATGCCAATGAGCACCAGATCCGTGTTGACATGGAACAAGCTCGCGCCAGGGCCTTGGCAGGACAACAAGCCAAACAACAAGAGGTGGAGGATCTCCAAACTGAGAAGAAGGCCATAGAGGAAGCGGTGCTCCCCATTATTGACATGGTAACACCGGAGGGTATTACTACTATCAACCAGTCATTATTGGAGCGGATCAGTGCAATGCCTGGACAGATAACTGATTTCTGTAAGAATACCATAAAAGAGTGTGTGAATAAGTTGCTAGCAATGGTGAAGGCGCACAATCCAGACGCCAAACTTGGCACAATCCAGACGCCAAACTTGAAGTTGTAGAGCTTCCAGAGGGGATGGAAATCGAAGGGTTCGAGGAATTGGTGAAAGAAACAGAGCCAGTCGCAGATACTTTTATTGATTCATTAGCGTAGATCTGCACTGTAATTTGAACTACTCGTTTCGAATACTCTATTTTTTATCCGATATGGATAGTTGTCGTCTGATACTTGTTTAAAGTAATCCACTTGGAAATATCACTGTGTAAGTAATATCCAGTAGTTTGTGCGTATGCGAAGTATTGTGGGTAGTATATTTGATGAGTAACTATAGTTTGAGTAATCTAGTAGTCGTATGAGGTTCGCAACTAGGAGGAGTTGAATCGAGCCTTGTTAAGGATTAACAACCTTGCTAATGCAGGGCGAGAAGTTATGTGCATAGGCATATGCTGTACTTTTTAGTACTTTAGAGCACCTTTAGGTGATTTTTATGAAGAATGAGTGTAGTTAGTATAACACTGATTCTTGAAGCTTTTGTTGAAAAAAGCCACAGAGTCAAAAGAAAAGAGATTATCGCCTTCGACCATGTATAGGTGAGGGTAATTCATCCAAGATTTTTGGGTGGTTCGACACCTCCTTTTAAAGGGAAATCCTGGTTTCTTTTGAACGGGAGTAGAAAACTACTCGGATACCATACGACGGCTGTCGCTGTAATGAACATGATATAGTTTTATCTAATGAGATAAAGGATGTCATGACTTTGTAGATGACAGGGAAACATAACTTTATTAATTTGAGAACAAGGGTTGTTTTACAATGTCTCTAATATATAATGTCCCGTGTTACGGGTAAAATTTTCGGAGATGTTCTATGTTCCATACATTTGGTAATTCCTCTCCTTCTGATGTTTGCAGCCTGTATGTACCAGGTCCAATGACTTGTTTTACAAGGAAAGGACCTTCCCATCTAGACATAAGTTTGTGTAACCCTTTAGTCTTTTGGATTCGCCGTAGTACCAAGTCTCATATAGTAAAAGATCGAGGTTGAACAGAGCGTTGATGAAAGCGACGCAATCCTTGAAGATAGCGCGTGTTCTGAATAAGGGCTGCTACTCGAACTTCTTCGACGCCATTAATATCTTGAGATCTTTCTTGATGAGCGAGTTGTTCATCATAGTTCTCCAAATGCGGGGCTTCCCATAGAAGATCAGCCGGTAGGACTGCTTCGGAACCATAGACCAAGAAATATGGTGATTGGCCAGTGGCTCTACTGGGTTGGGTGCGTAGCCCCCAGAGCACCGTGGGTAACTCTTTTGCCCATTTCCCACCATATTTCTTTAGAGGCTCATACAATCTGGGTTTTAACCCTTGTAGTAGCAAACCGTTTGCTTTTTCCACCTGTTCGTTGGCACGAGGATGAGCAACTGAAGCATAATGTATCTCAGTGGAATATCTGTCACAGTAGTCTTGGAATTCTTCGCTGGTGAATACAGAACCGAGGTCTGTGATAATGTTGTAAGGAACTCCAAATCTTTGGACAATACCATCAAAGAATTTGATCAGATTAGCAGCTTTAGCGTTTACTAAAGGCATTGCTTCGATCCATTTAGAAAATTTATCAATGGCCACGACGAGCCACTCGAATCTGCCTGGAGCTTTGGTAAGGGGACCAACGAGATCAATACCCCAACAAGCGAAAGGCCATGATAGTGGTATAGTATTGAGGTCGTGTGCTGGAACGTGAGCTTGTCGTGCAAAGAATTGACATCCTTGAAATTTTTTGACGATGTCCGCTGCATCGTGCTTGGCTGTTGGCCAGAAGAAACCTGCTCTGTAAGCTTTGCCAACCAATGTTCATGAAGCGGCATGATTGCCACACACGCCGCTATGAATTTCTTATAGTAGAGCCTTTCCCTGGTCAATTGTGATGCATTTCTTTAAGAAGTTGGCCGAAGCCCCACGCTTATAGAGTACATTATCCACTACTACGTAATTAGTGGCTCGTCGTTGAATGCGTATTTGCTCTGGCTTCTGCTCTGGCAATTTGTGGTTTTCAAGTACTCGATGAAAGGGACCCTCCAATCAGTATCGATTACCATGATCTGAGTTTCTGGTTGGGACTGGGGTTGTGTGGTCTCAGCTCGTGTTGGACCCTTAATAGATGGCTGGAGTAGTTCTTGGACGAATATTTCTGCTGGAACGTCGGCTCGCCGAGATCCTAGCTTTGACAGGGCATCTGCGGCGACGTTGTAGCCACGAACGACGTGGTGGAATTCCATGCCTAGAAAGTTTCTTTCTAGTTTACGAACTACATGAACATAGGCATCCATTGTTTCTTTAGAAGCATCCCATACTTTATTAACTTGGTTCATGGCCACCGCTGAATCGCCATAAACAACAAGTCGCTTGATGCCGAGAGATGCAGCCGGACGGAGCCCGTGCAGCATAGCCTCGTACTCTGCTTTGTTATTGGTGACCTGAAAGAGGATTTGAAGAACATATTTAAGTTGATCTCCTTTAGGAGATATAAGAAGTATGCCTGCACCTCCTCCTTCAAGTTTGAGTGATCCATCAAAATACATGACCCAGTGCTTAGGTCGAGTGGTTGTCGTAGAATTTTGAATTTCTGTCCATTCGACTGTGAAGTCGACAAGAGCCTGGGACTTGATGGCTGTTTGAGATGTGAAGTCAAGGTGGTATGCTCCGATTTCAGCCTTCCATTTGCTGATGTGACCTATTGTGCCTAGCGGGAATTTAGTTACGACCATGATGTGGAAAGCTTGGAAGTAATGTCGTAGCTTGCGTGATGTGATGAAGACGGCATATAGTAGTTTTTGGACTTGAGGATAGCGAATCTTGGACTCGGACAGTACTTCGCTGATGTAATAAATTGGCCGCTGTACTGGGAATACATGGCCGTCCTCTTGTCTTTCAACCACTATTACAGTGCTGACCACGTGGGTTGTTGCTGCAATGTATATATATAGATGATCATCTTTCAGAGGCGCTGTGAGTACTGGCGGAGTAGATAGATATGTTTTGAGTTCTTCGAATGTCGTGTCTGCTTCAATCGTCCAAGAAAACTTGTCCTGCTTTTTAAGCAATTTGAAGAAAGTGAGGCCTTTTTATCCTAATCTTGGGATGAACCTGTTTAAGGCTGCGATGCATCTTGTCAGCTTCTGGATGTCTTTTACGTTCTTTGGTACTCCCATGGCGAGGATTGCTGAGATTTTTGTCGGGTTGGCTTCAATGCCCCTGTTATTGACCATAAACCCCAAAAGTTTTCCTGACGGAACACCAAAGACACATTTGGTTGGGTTAAGTTCTAAGGTTCTAAGGTTGTCGAATGTCTCTTGAAGGTCGCTGATGAGATGATCCGGCTGCCTTGTTTTGACGACTACATCATCAACATATGCCTCTACATTGCGTCCAATTTTTTTGGATAGGCATGTTTGTATGGCTCGCTGATCTGTGGCGCCAGCGTTCTTCAATCCGAAAGTACATGGTTGTGTAGCAGTAAGCGCGGAAGGGAGTGATGAAAGATGTTTTGATCTGATCTTCTTTCTTTAGAGCTATCTGATGGTATCCTGAATAGCAGTCCAGAAAACAGAGCAATGCACATCCTGCCGTGGAGTCGACGACTTGATCAATGCGTGGGAGTCCCATGGGATCTTTTGGACAATGCTTGTTCAAATCTGTGTAGTCGACACACATCCGCCACTCGTTGTTGTTTTTCTTCCGAACCAACACTAGATTGGCCAACCACTCGGGGTGGAAGACTTCTTTGATGAAGCCGGCAGCGAGTAGTTTGGCGAGTTCTTCTTTTATTGCCTCACGTCTATCTTGTGCAAATCGTCAGAGGCGCTGTTTTTTGGGTTTTGCGTCCTTGTCAACATTTAGTTTGTACTCGACAAGTTCTCTAGGAACACCAGGCATATCGGATGGTTTCCAAGCAAAAATATCTTTATTATCTCGGAGGAACTTGACGAGCGCGTTGTTGGCACTCCTTACGGCCTACAGATAAATCTGCAAGCGGACGGATACCGATGTAGCTTTCACCCGGGAGTATTCCAAGGTATCGATTTCCACGGGGAACGAGAAGTATACTGATCGAGCAGATCAGAGGATACAGATAGATACTTGCTTCGGGACAAGGGAACCGGTGGACACACAGAAAGGGATGAGAAGGGGTGCCACTATTTCCCAACTGGGGGATCCTACGGACCGGAACTAACGTGATGGGCTACAAAGACCGGAAGGGCTGTCACCACCTTACGGCTACCACCTCCGTTGCGACGGGAATAAACTAAGTTAGTCTCAAGTATAGGCACCACGCCTACACTAGTCAACTAATACTTATCTCCTATAGAAAGATAAGCACCCAAGCTAAGCAACCAGTATACAGTTATACCAATCAACTAAGCATTGAACGAAGAACCAGCAAGCATATAAAAGTAAGAACTGAATGCTCAATTAATCAGAGAGAGATACAAGAGTTACCAGATAAGACCCGGATGTTACTCGAAGTGAAGTCGCATCCGTAGAGGTACATCGGGAAGAGGGGCCGACACTTCGGCTCCTCTTCGGGACACTCACCTCTCCTCTCTCCCTATCCCTACTGATACAAGTGGAGAACTAACAGTGCTTCGCCTACACAATACTCTTGTGTTGTGTCTTTTGCAGGTGAAACCGGGCCTCTATTTATAGCAGGGAAGGACGGTGAAGGTAGAGTAGCAGCCAAGGCAGCTGGGAGGCGGTGCCGGGCCGTTCGGGCGAAATCCCCGGTTCGGCCGAACTGCCCAGTTCGCCCGAACCGGTGGATCCACCGCCTCAGCAGCCGAAGGCCAGGATTGCACCCTGGAGGCGGTTCCCTGGTTCGGCCGAACCGGCCCAGTACTGCACCGCCTCTGCTTTGCACACGTGTTAGTCCAGCTCCTGAGGTCGGTTCGCAGGTCGGTTCGCGTCTTGGGCTGGCCTGGAGGGCCTCCGGTGGACTCGTGGGCTCCATCGGGTTGGATATGGGCTACCGGTCTTCTGGATATGGGTTGAGCCGGCCCAGAGTGGCGTGGTCGTGGTCCACAAGTCTTGCCCAGCTAGGGGGGGCAACCGGCCGAACGGAGTCGTTCGGCCGAAACGGTCATTTCTGACCCTTTTTTTTTGAAGGATAAACTGTGGGGGAGTTCCCCACAGTGCTTCAGATTTTCATTAATAAAAAAAAAGGAATATAGGGAGTATATACAGGGGGAGGAAAGATAATTACAAAGTAGTCATTTCTGACCCTTATAGCACGTGTTTCTCCATTTTGTACCTGCACAGAGGACAATCACCAAAACTTGTGGAAATAGTCAGTGATAAGCCCTATAGCTGTCTCTTATACACATCTAGATGTGTATAAGAGACAGGCTCTATCCATTCATCCTGTCCACAAATACCACATATGCTGTCTCTTATACACATCTAGATGTGTATAAGAGACAGGCTCTATCCATTCATCCTGTCCACAAATACCACATATGCTGTCTCTTATACACATCTAGATGTGTATAAGAGACAGGCTCTATCCATTCATCCTGTCCACAAATACCACATATGCTGTCTCTTATACACATCTAGATGTGTATAAGAGACAGGCTCTATCCATTCATCCTGTCCACAAATACCACATATGCTGTCTCTTATACACATCTAGATGTGTATAAGAGACAGGCTCTATCCATTCATCCTGTCCACAAATACCACATATGCTGTCTCTTATACACATCTAGATGTGTATAAGAGACAGGCTCTATCCATTCATCCTGTCCACAAATACCACATATGCTGTCTCTTATACACATCTAGATGTGTATAAGAGACAGGCTCTATCCATTCATCCTGTCCACAAATACCACATATGCTGTCTCTTATACACATCTAGATGTGTATAAGAGACAGGCTCTATCCATTCATCCTGTCCACAAATACCACATATGCTGTCTCTTATACACATCTAGATGTGTATAAGAGACAGGCTCTATCCATTCATCCTGTCCACAAATACCACATATGCTGTCTCTTATACACATCTAGATGTGTATAAGAGACAGGCTCTATCCATTCATCCTGTCCACAAATACCACATATGCTGTCTCTTATACACATCTAGATGTGTATAAGAGACAGGCTCTATCCATTCATCCTGTCCACAAATACCACATATGCTGTCTCTTATACACATCTAGATGTGTATAAGAGACAGGCTCTATCCATTCATCCTGTCCACAAATACCACATATGCTGTCTCTTATACACATCTAGATGTGTATAAGAGACAGGCTCTATCCATTCATCCTGTCCACAAATACCACATATGCTGTCTCTTATACACATCTAGATGTGTATAAGAGACAGGCTCTATCCATTCATCCTGTCCACAAATACCACATATGCTGTCTCTTATACACATCTAGATGTGTATAAGAGACAGGCTCTATCCATTCATCCTGTCCACAAATACCACATATGCTGTCTCTTATACACATCTAGATGTGTATAAGAGACAGGCTCTATCCATTCATCCTGTCCACAAATACCACATATGCTGTCTCTTATACACATCTAGATGTGTATAAGAGACAGGGTTGATTCTCTGCTTCGCCAGTGCCAGTTCCTCCTCCAGGCTCTCCACGGTGGGCGGCTTCTCTTCCTCTTCTTCATTGTCCTCCTCATCGGAGAACGCCATGTCCCCGGGAAGCCCTTTGATGGATGGGGGTTGCCTGTGCCACCGGACTCTGGGGTGGCGCCGTGGCGGAGAGGACTGGGATGAGTTCGCGAGCCCCAGCTCGTTCCGGTTGAGCGGCGGGACGAGGACTTTTCCGTACCCTCCTCCCGGGATGCGTTCTCCCTTGATGACGAAACGCGGTGGGCTTTCCGGCGTGTAGTCCGGCTCCTCTCCGACCTTCTCCTTGGGCAGCAACAACGCCAGATCCGACACCCTCGAGGAGGATATTGACCTCGGGCGTAGCTGCCCTTCGTTCGGCCTTGGTGATGGCGAACGAGGCGGTTTCTTGATCCCTTTTAGTGGGGCGAGGAGCTCGTTGAGTGCTGAGCGGTGAGGGGAGACGCCGCGCCTCACCGGGCTACGTCCCGGCGTCCTCCTCCGGTGCACGTCTCCTGCTGCGTCGACGTTGGAGATGCGGAAGGCGTGCTCCTGCTGGGAGGAGTTGCCGTTCCGGCTACTGCTGTTCAAGCCCTGAGCCGATGATGTGTCCTTGGAGGAAAAGGAGGCCATGGTGGCTGTGTTCTATGGGATGGAGTTGGCTTAGATGAGATGGGAAACGTCGACAGAGAGTCTCTGTTTTTATCGGGGATTTCAGATCGGAAAAACGGAGTTTCCCGACGATTCCCTCGCGACTCTCGGGATATCTTTAACTGCAGATGTATCTGGGCTAGCATATCTGTCCCTGGGGCCTGGGAGGCCAATTCGCCCGAACCAGCTGGTTCGGCCGAACTGGGCCTGTTCGCCCGAACTGGGCCTGTTCGCCCCAACAGGTCCCTGAGCCCCCAGGTGCGTGGCCCGTGTCGTGGTTCGAGGTTTTGGTTATGGGAGATTCGGGTCGAGGAGGTTTTCAAGGTTCAGGAGGTTATGGCCCAGAAGGATTTGAAAATGACAGATTCGGGCCGGGGTTCCACGGACGGGGTTCAGAGTTCCATGAATTCGACGACGTCTACTTCGTCGAGTGTCGGAGGTTCTGGTTCTAGGAAAATCTTCAACCGCTGTCCGTTAACCTTGAAGGTGTTTCCGTCCTCGCTTTGCAAAGTGACGGCCCCATGAGATGCAGCATTGATTACTGTGAATGGGCCGTCCCACTTGCTCCTCAATTTCCCGTCACCGAAAAGTTTGACACGGGAGTTGAAGACGAGAACCTTGTCTCCCGGCTTGAACGTTTTGACCTTGATTCTCTTATCATGCCACATCTCTTGGTCCGTTCTTTGTATAGCCGGGAGCTGTGGTATGCTCTCTCCATCATCTCATCTAGCTCGGCCAGCTGGATCTTCCGTTTAAAGCCGGCAGCTGAAAGGTCCATACCCCACTTCCTAATGGCCCAGTGAGCTCTAAACTCCATTTCTACAGGTAAATGACAGGTTTTGCCATAGACTAGTTGATATGGGGTCAGTGGTATTTGTGGACACGATGAAGGGATAGAGCAGGATTTTCATCTTTTCACAAATTAGATTCTCCCGAATGTTGGTGTGAACAAGTGGTTCATTTTATCGAGTCATATCACAAACATCAACAACTTAGATCAGGGGGGTCCTA